>JAEQBH010001856.1:0-226596 GCA_016808115.1 Tetrastigma voinierianum | reverse complement strand
CCACACTTGGGATATTGTTCCTTGTCCTCCTACGGTCGAGCCTATTGGGAGTAAATGAGTTTTACGCCAAAACTTCGTTCACGATGGTTCTTTGGATCGGTACAAAGCTCGCCTTGTAGCTATGGGTAACAAGCAGGAATATGGGGTTGATTATGAGAGACATTTGCCCTTATTGCCAGAAATGACCGGTTGAACCATGCTTGTTTCTTTGCTTCACAGTCATGGCGACTACATCAAATGGATGTGAAGAATGTCTTTCTTCATGGTGATCTCCAGGAGGAGATTTACATGAAGCTTCCCTCTGGTTTGACTACTTCTTCTCCTCATGATGTTTGTAAGCTCAGGCGTTCTCTATATGGGCTCAAGCAAGCGCAGCTTAGTTTGAGAAGTTATGGGTACACTTCTTTTCTTAGGTTTACCTGAAGTCAATATGATTCTTCTCTCTTCCTTACTTTGTATCGTCGGGTATAGTTATTACTCTTGGTTTATGTGGACCGATATTATGGAATTCTTTGGCCTTGGCCTTGGTTTGATTACTAAGCCTTCAGTGATTTACATGCAACTTCCATGAAGATCTTGGCCGGCTCATACTTCTTAGGATTAGAGCTTTCATTACTCCCGATCACATGGCCTTTTATTGAACAGCGCAGTATATTCGAATCTTATCACTTTAGGTGGTTTGGAGGACAGCAGCTATACATTGATACTCCTATGGAGTAAATGTCAAATCGAGAAGATGGAAGGGGACTATGCGGAAGAACCTACTCTCTATCGGTGGCGGTTGGGAGTCTTATCTACTTGACCACTACTCGACCTAATATCTCCTATGCTGTTCATCAGGTCAGTCAATTTATGTCTTCACCTTGGCATCTCCATCTTGCTGCAGTTCGCCGCATCATTCGTTATCCTCGAGGATCACCTTCTCGTGGGTTGTTTTTTTTCCTACCGACACCTCTCTTCAACTTGTTGCCTATAGTGATGCTAATTGGGGTACGGGTGTCGGGATACGTCGATCTACTACGAGGTTGGTGTATGTTTAGGTGATACATTAATTTCTCTTGGAGATGTAAACGAGATCGTGTTTCTAAATCCTCTACTAAGTGAGTATTGTGCGGGTCTCTCTTTGCTTGTTATGAGGTGTATGGCTATTAGTCTCCTTGAGGAGCTTGGAGGTTTCCCTCATACTACTTCTACTCCTCTTCATGCCGGAATGTACTGATCTTGTCGGATTGCCACCGGTCCGTTTCCATGAGCGCGCGAGCACATTGAGTTGATTGTCAATCATTTGAGACACTTTAGAAGAGTCAGTGATATCTCTTCCTCATATCTCATGATCTCAAGTGGTGATGTCTTCACAAGGCTCCCTAACTCAGCAGCGACATCAATTTCTTGTTGGCAAATTGTTCTTGGCGACTTTACAGTCAATTTGAGGGGGGATGTTACCATATACAATTTTAGGAGTTTATGCAATTTAGGACTCTATTATTAGCTGTATATATTATTTACCATGTATTGATGCTAAAGACTAGGAATCTACCATGTATAGATGCTAAAGACTAGGAATCTACCATGTATAGATGCTAAGAAGACTAAGAGGAATTTATGTATAGATGCTAAAGACTAGGAATTTACCATGTATAGATGCTAAAGACTAGGAATTTGAGAGACTATATGTATGGCAGACTGATGGAATCAAAGGCAACTTTTCCAAAGAAACTTCTCTTCGTATTTTTCTGTTATCTAGTATTTTGACAATTATTGGATGTTTCTTGCATTAGTCTTTGTTTCTCTCCAAGAATCTAGAGTAGAAGCTATCTAGTTATTGTTTTCTCCTTTTGGTGATTTGTCTATAGAAAAAAAAAACCTTGGGTGATTTGAGATTCCTCCCAATGAGTATTGTCAAGGGTGTTGGCATATGACTATCTAGAAAAAAAGACATGGTTAACAAATATGTAGAGTTGAATATGCCCAAGGGATGGTTTTTTTTTCCTTTTTTCCCTTTTTGGTCTTTTTAGAGGTTTGAGAAGATGGGGTTGAAAAAACACTAGTCTGCCTACACAAATAAAATTGGATTATGATTACTAGTATGGCCTTGTATTTTGGAGCTTTCTTGTATTATTTGTGGACCGAGATTAGGTAGGAAGTTTTGCTTTGGGGGGCGAGCAATTTCTATCATTCTTATCATCTTTTTCTTCCATGATAGCTCGACTTATTATGTTGATTCCTATCATTCACTACCATAAAATAGAAATGTTGTTATGATTGTTTTAGAACCAGATTACAGAGGAAGATCAACAACAATGTTTATAGTAGCAACAAGAATAGGAGCAGCAGCAGCAGACACAAGAACAGGAAAATTCAAACATGAGTGATGAAACGTTGTAGCAATCATCACAGCCAGAGAGTCAAGAGACAACCAGTGATGAAACCCAACAAAATGAGGAACTCTCACAGTCTCAAGAATCCTTACAAACATCATAATTGTAAAATTAAAAAATACAAGAATTGAAATCATCTCATTCGGTTCAAATTATACTGTTTTTTTTTTTTTTAAAACAAAGAACAAAACCAAAATATTCATGTTCACCCTTCATTTCCGCATACCAAAATATTCAAATTGTTCCTTATTAGCCTCCAAATTTCTAATGTAGTTAACAATTCTGTTTGCATGTAAAGATTCACATGTGACTATGCAAAGACCAATATAAAAGTGTTCGTCCATAACATTGCAGAGTCTGAATTGAAGCAGAAGAAGGGCCAAAAGTGAAGCATGAGGTGAAAAAAGTCCATCTCTTTGGTGCTTGGGACCATACTTTCTCTAGTGTTATTAAGCAAAGACATGTACCCATATATGTTGGCTTCTGACATCACATGAAAATTATATCATTGTGTTTTATATGGTGTTTATGATGGGTTTAATGGGTTTCCGATGGTAGCATTAATGCCAAAGTGGATATATAGTTAATTGTCAGTTATACCAAAACACTATATGAGAGAATCATGCTGTAAATAATGACATTAAGAGGTAAGGAGGAGAATAAAAAAGACCAAGAAATCCGAAGCTTGGAGATACCAACAGTAAAATGTGACATTAGCATTGCCTCTTAAAAATCCTAGCATCACTAGGTGGGAACACTTTGGGATAAATTTAATAATATCCATTGTCCATGCCTTTCCCTTAAGATACCTCGCTTCCTATCCATTAAAATCCTCCCCTGCTTTCTCCCTATTTAAAACCAGGTGTCACCATTTTTTAAGCTTTACTCCAAGTTTGCTAATTCCCATAAACCATATAGTTTGAGAGCAGGTAGCTAGTTCAATGACAACCAGCCAGAGGGAAGAAGAAGCAAATGAGGTATTATCAAGCAACAACCAAGATGCTGAATCAAAGACAAGGTCATATGATGGAGATGACAATTTGGGAGAGTGGTTGAGTTTAAGCCTCAGCAGAAATAAGGCCTTTTACAACTAGAGAGGGTGAACATCAATCAAAGCCAGCAGGTAACAAGATCTTCTCATGCAATTTCTGTATAGAAGGTTCTTCAGCTCACAAGCTCTAGGGGGTCATCAAAATGCACATAAGAGAGAAAGGGGAGCAACTAAAAGGTACCAATCTCATAGGATGATGAAGACAACCATGGGGTTTCCTATTAACCCTCTAACAGTCCATTCACTGGGCACCCAACCTCACTCTCTTGCTCACAAGTCACAAGCCAGGCCAAGAAGGGGGTTGATGAGAATAATTCTCAAGAATAGAGTCCACTGGAGGCAGAAGTTGAAAAGCATGAAGGTGAGAGTCAAGAAAACTCAAAAGAATCTCATAACCAGATTACAGAGGAAGATCAACAACAATATTTACAGCAGCAACAGCAGTAGACATAAGAACAGGAAAATTCAGACATAAGTGATGAAACGTTGCAACAATCATCACAGCCAAACAGTCAAGAGACAACCAGTGATGAAACCCAACAAAAGGAGGAACTCCCACTGTCTCAAGAATCCGCACAAACAACAGACGAGGACAAAGAACAAATGAAAGATTAAAAAAAAACAGTCAGAATCTAACCCACGAGAGGACAATTCTAACCAAGAAGTCAAGTAGGAGACAACAACTCTAGATAAGGCTTCAAGTAGGGGAAAACGCATATTTTCATTCGTGATTCCAGTTGTTCTTGAGTACTAGGTTTTTTTTCATTCGTGATTCCTGTTGTGCATGAATACAAGGTTTTCTTGATTGACAGCTAGGACAATTAAATGAAGTGTCATAAACATTAATTTTTGTTGTAGTGCTGCCACTTCGTCTTTTTTTTCTTCACCCACTTTTTCTTATTTTCTCCTACTTTCTCAACCCAAAAAGGAAAGAAGACACCTCCTTCAGTTCCACGTTTTTTCATTTGGGCCGCTCATGGGTTTTTTTTTTTTGTGGGTTCTTGATGAAACGCTGGAACAACATGTGTTTTTTCCTGCAGTCTCACATTTTTTCTTGCGTGTATCAATCAGGGATTAAAGAATTTTTGACAGGATTGGAGAGGGTCTCTGTTGGAGGCTTGGATTATTTTGTATATGTTCTTGACTCCTGCGTTTGGAGTAATTGAAATGCAAAATCAAACACATCAAAAGGCGGATTTCATTGGGTGTAGAAGCTTGTACAAGATTGCTCTTCAACGGCAGCAAGATTCGGCCTCTCTGGCCGCCTCCTCAGTTGCAGATTAGTAACAACAAGCGCACTACGATTTTTCAATTCTTCACCCGCCTCCATTTCAATTCTTCACTGCGATTTTTCAGACTTTGCCAAGCTCAAATGTCCAAATTTTCAATTTTTTCCTTTCTTTAATTCATATTTACTTCCTTTCATGGGTTCTGTTTAGTTTCCTCTTGATAATTCAATCATATTGGATGTGGGTTCATTATTGTTCGGGGTTCTTTGAGTTTCGATGCATGTCTTTATTTTTTTTCTCTCAACGAATTGGGTTTTGGTGGGGATAAAACTGATTTTTTAGGCAATTAGATAGAAACACGTGACATATGATATGCACATAACATAACAGTCCATACCACGTAGGATAAGTTAACTTGCTGATTCGGTCAAGTGACCGATTAGGACTAATATAAGAAGGTACCCCTAAAGTTGGGATTATTCCCAAGCAATGAGAACACTTATGAGTATATAAGCATGGACGGGAAATTCCTACACTTGCCTTGATTAGCTTTTATTTTTATTTTTATTTTTATTTTATATTAATATTAAAAATTAATATATATTATAAATAAATAAGATATTATATTTTATTTTAAAAAATTATTATTATATATTAAAATATAAAATAAAATAGCTTTTATATAGTTGGAATGAGATTAAATAATATCTGAACCAGCCAAAAACATTGATTACATTAATCTCATTAGGGACGATAACCTAATGAATTATTTTCGAAGGTGTATTCATGAATTATTTTCAAATTCTGCACGTAGGAAAGTGTTCAAAACACCCAAACAACTTCAAAGATTTTTTTCGAATATGTATTCATGACTCTTTTCAGAGTTTGCATCTAAGAAAATTTTCGAAACAAGACAAACAAGTTCAAATAATCTTTCGAGAATGCATTCAAGACAATTTTTCGAAAAATCTGCATTTAGGAAAGCTTCAAACGACATCAAGGAAAAATATCAATTTTTTGGCATCAAAGAAAGCTTGGAAATTATCCAAAATATATTTCTTCAAGAAGAAACCCCCAATCAAAAAATTCTTCATCAAGGAAATCAGAAAAGTTTCGCTTTTTAGAAATTACCTTCGGTGACGAAAAACAAGCAGCTGTTGTCGACAACTTCTTCTTCACCACGAGCGGGGACAAGCTTCAACAAACTAGCATTAGCTTGGTGACGGTAGTGGCTAGAACAGCGGCGATGGAGCGGCCGAAGGCTAGAACTTCAATGGCGTGCTGTGTCGGGCCTCTCCGACCCGCGACGTGGAGTCGCGATGGGAAAGGTGGCATCGACAAAAAATTCAAATAGAGGACGATTTCCTCGGCCGCGCAGCACCTTGATAGTGATCTAACGTGACGAGAACAATGAAGGCTTGACTACTATTCCGGCAATGTCACGGCGGCAATGATGGTGTCAGCGTAGCTGGCTGCGTATGGCGGTAACAACAATGCGGCGACAACCGGTGGTGGTGGCGTCTTGAAGGGGGGAAGAAGAAGATGAAGAAGGTAAAGTAAAAGAGTTTCCTTTCTCCAAACAAGAGGAGGTTGTTTTAGAAAGTGAAAATATATTCTTTTTGGGAGAAAAGAAGGTGATCCTAAGTTGCTTGGAGAAAAATTCAGATGGTTATTCTTGGAAGGGACAATATCCTTTGGTGGAGGAAGAACAAAAGTGGGAGATTTAAACTTGATGATGACGGGAACTTTTTCTTGGGAAATCAACAGGTGCCTCTTTATTTGATCCAACTTGGCTCGTTCTTGTCGTCGAAACTCCACATCATGGGCCGAAAGCTTAATTTTGGGTCTCATGGTTGGAACAAGCCTAGAAGAATATTTTTGGGGCTTTAATACATACAATATAGCCCACGGGCCACAATATATGTGGGAAGATATTGTTTGCACCCAAATTGAAATTTTGGCCTGATCCAGTAATGGGTTAGGTCTAAGCCCAAGCCCATGAATTAAAGTCCAAAATAAAGGGGTCTAGATCCATTTGTACAAACCCATAGAAGAAGTCCAGGGGTATTTATGACATTTTTAAATTTTTTGGAAGTCAAACGAAGCTTTATCATAGGTGGCAGAGAAATGAGGCAGTTATGTGTTGATGAAGAATATTCTTAAGGAACAAGTGGAGACGTGGGAGAATTCTTGAGAATCAAACCTCTAGAATGGAGACGTGGGTGAGTTCTTGAGGAATAAGCTTCCTTAATGGAAGACATGGACAGTTACTGAAGAAAGTGGAGTGATGAGTATATAAAATACTCATTTTAGTCCTATGTGTAACGTCCCGAAATATACCCTAGTCGTTTTCGACATGTTTAGGGTATTTTGTAGGCATAAATTGAATTTTTCGTAATTTAAATGTGAAACATGAAGTGAGAAACCAGGAAGTGTACAAACATAAGGACAAAATTGTAATTTATCAAGAAATGAGCACAAAGTCATAAGTTGATAAGATGAGAGGCCAAAGTGGAATAACATAAAGTATAGTGTAATAAATAGAAAGTTGGAGGACCTATGTGCAGCCAACTATAAAGATTAAGTATAAAGGCTTGGGAGACAACAAAATATCTCATATTTTTGGGTCTCCAAAGAACAACCCGTGAGCCAAAGGAAGAATATAGAAGAGAGGAAGAGGAGAAGCGAAGAAGGTATGGAAATTCTAAAGTTTTGTATGAGTTCTATGATTTTTGGTATGGATATGACATGGAAAGTAAGGATCTTATGGTTTGGTATGGAATTCTAGGAAATTTTATGAGTTCCAAACCTAGGGTTTAGTTAGGAATTGATCCTAACTCTATGTTTGAAATTGAATGAAATCTAATATGGGTTATGACCCATATTAGATTTGTTTAGGAGAAATTCATGGAAGATTTTAAAGGAAAGATGTGTAATGAAAGATGAATTGAGTAAAATTGAGATTTCAAGATGAATTTGGAGTGGTTTTGAAGTGTATATAAAGTAAGTGAGTTGATTTGGTACTTCAATATATGGAAAAAGTAGAAAACCCACATTCTAGGCAAATTTCGAGAACACCTTCACGAGGTAGTGTTCTGACATGTTTTGACCAGTGTTCGTATTTTGGCCATAACTTACTCATTTCTGATCCTATTTGAGTGATTCAAGTTGCTGGTTAAAATAAACTTCAAGGAAAACCAAACATATTGAAATAGATACCTTCAAATTCTGATTCTATGAGGCCCAAAAATTCACTCAAAGTGGGGCTATGTTCAAGCCAAATTCTGTTCCAGTTTTTTTTTACCATAGAGTAGTCTCAGTTGTTTCGGACGTAACTTGAGTTCCGGTGCTCCGATTTGGGTGATTCCAGTTGGAGAGAGCCACTTAACATAGATTTAAGAAAAATTACAAAGAGGCAGTGTCAAATATGAATTTAAGACCCCCAGAAAAATTAGTATTAAAAACTGTCCCTAATTAATCGGTAAATTGACTAGTTTAACTGAAAGTACCATAACTTTAATTTTGATATGATCCTAGTGGAATGATTCCAATTTCTAAGTAAAATAGGTTCATGGAGGGACAAAGAATACTTGAATGATGTGTGTGAATACATAGGGCATCATCCCATACAAGTATCCTGAAATGCCATATGGAATAGTCATGCAACATGAACATGAACATAAAAACAATATGTCATGAACACGAGTGTGATAAAGATAGGTTATGAGTTAAAGAAGAAGATATATGATGAAATGACTACCTAGGACCGAGAAGAGTGAATTTGTGGACTTTTATATGGGAATTCTTCCTTGAGCTAGGGTTTGAGGTGTTAGAAGTGTGATTACTTGTTAGGAATTATGGAATCTTCCCCTTTAAGGATGGATTGTAGAATTTGTATGGGCTAACTGGAAGTTTGGTTTATTCCTACTTTTGGGGTGAATTAGGGATTGATTGTAGGATGGTTTATGCCGTGTGTTTGGCATGTTGATACCATATTGAGCTTATAATAAGTCGAAATGACAAAGGCGGTGGCGCTCGCTGTATTGCAGTCTTTGCAAGTTTGCTACTAATTTTCTTCGCGGCTTGCAACATAAACGCCTTACGTTAGGACTCCGTTTTTGGGTGTTCTAGGACTCTATGGAAAGCCCTTTGAGTCTAGAATCCATCCATGTATAGATTGATACAATATTGAGCTTATAATAAGTCCGAAAATAACAAAAGACAGTAGCTGCTGCTGCTATTGCAGGTGCTGCAAGTTGCTGATTTTCTTCACGGCTTGCAACTTGCATAACTCCTTCATTAGGACTCCGTTTTGGGTGTTCTAGGACTCTATGGAAAGCCCTTTGAGTCTAGAATCCATCCATATATAGATTGATACAATATTGCGCTTATAATAAGTCCGAAAATGACAAAATACAGTAGCTGCTGCTGCTATGTACGGAGTGCTGCAAGTTTGCTGATTTTCTTCCGGCACAACTTGCATAACTCGCCGTTAGGACTCCGTTTTGGGTGTTCTAGGACTCTGTAAATCCCCTTTGAGTCTAGAATCCATCCATATATAGCTTGATACAATCTTGAGCTTATAATAAGTCCGAAAATGACAAAAGACAGTAGCTGCTGCTGCTATTGCAGGTGCTGCAAGTTGCTGATTTTCTTCATGGCTTGCAATTTGCATAACTCCTTCGTTATGACTCCGTTTTGGGTGTTCTTAGACTCTATGGAAAGCCCTTTGAGTCTAGAATCCATACATATATAGTTTGATATAATATTGGGCTTATAATACACCTGAAAATAACAAAAGACAGTAGTTGCTGCTGCTACTGCAGGTGTTGCAAGTTGCTGATTTTCTTCATGGCTTGCAATTTGCATAACTCCTTCGTTAGGAATCCGTTTTGGGTGTTCTTGGACTCTATGAAAAGCCCTTTGAGTCTAGAATCCATCCATATATGGCATTTTAATATTGATCTTATAATGCACCTAGAAAATGACCAAAATACAGTAAGATGCTACTGCTACCAGGTGCTGCAAGTTGCTGATTTTCTTCATGGCTTGCAATTTGCATAACTCATTGGGTTAGGACTCCGTTATGGGTATTCTTGGATTCGATGGAAGCTCATCGGAGTCCCTAGATCTAACCATATACCATTTAATGGCATTTGGTGCCCACATCTTATCTGAAAATTTAATTTTTGTACCAAGTGTACTAATTGCTTGGTTAAAGTTAATTGTAATACATAGTAAGAAAGGATGTTGATATGAACAAGAAATAGCAATATATGTAGATTTGATATGTAAAGGAGCATAGATAAGAAAAGTACCTACATGTATCAAAGGGAAGAATACATATTTACATGCTCTCGGGAGATAGAGACGGTCCCGATAAAGAACAAGAAAAACCTGATATAGGAATGTATAGGTATAGGTCATAGGAAGTATGATAATCTGATAAAGTACACATGAAGATATAAGTTAACAAGATATAAGATGTTCTGAGTAAGAGGGACATGATATGAATATAAGAGTATATGATATGAATATATGATTGAAAATGTACATAAGCGAATAGATGGAACATGATAGAAACACATGAATGAGTAAGCATACATGATAGAAATATAGAAAGTACGAATAGCTAAATCATGATAGACGCATAAAGGATATGATGCATAAATTATATAAAGGGATATGAATAGATAAAGATATATGAATATATATGAATATAAGAGTGCATTGATGCATTCATATGATATATGATAGGATTACATATATGATAGAAGACAAAACTAAATGATAGAAAAGATAAATATACGTATTGTAAATATAGGAACAACAATACGAAGCTAAGAAATATGTGAAGGTATTACAGAATGAAATAAATAATAGTGTATATCTCATGAGCATACATGATAACAATAGTTATTCATGTAGGCGAGATATGTCGCTGAGAAAATGTAATAAAATATAAGGTTATGCACTTAGAGCACGGTAGAGGGGATAGAATTAGCATGCCTATTAGGGAAAATAAGTGATCTGCTGACCTCTTGATCCACGGTTAGCCCGTTTAGGTCATTCTGGTATATGAGTCCCTTATAGATGGTCATTTGTCTCATACAATGTGCGCAGCGCCAGGACCCTTATAGATGGTCTCATTGTCTCGCCTGATGATAACCAGGCGCTATGTCGGGCCCATATAAGACCAACTATTTTCGCCACCTGGTGTCACAGCGCCTTCGGGCCCTTATAGTTCATTTATCAGCTAAGGTTTATGCGGACATGAGAGCATAAAACATATGATTTGCATATGACATGTGAAAGATATTATATGATGGAAGCATAGCCTTTGCTATGTGATGATAAGTTCTATGACATGAGATTATACGATCGACATGATATATAAAAATGTATAAGAATGTAAAATGATGAAAAGTTAATATGAATATAGTATATGGAAATTGCAAAGAAGTACGATGCAATGTATGAACAGTGATTACATGAAAGGGAAAGTAATATAAGAAAGTATAACGGGAAAACAATATATGAAAATAGTATGAGCAATTACATGAATCTACGGTATATGATAACAGTATATGATATGATTACATAAAAATAGAACATAACAAGAAATTGGTATAGTATATAACCATGAAGTAATATATGCATACAGATATGACATACAGAATAGGATATGTAATATGAACCATTAGAAGAGAATAGATCAAATGATAAGTACTAGAATAAGAAATAAATGATATGAAAGGTTATATGTCAAGCGTCACGCTTGATGAGGTGTATACCGTTATATGAAATGATAAGATAAGTGTATTTGTTGAGACTATCATAGTTATTAGTCGTCCTTGTATATGTTTCCCACTAAGCGTAAAGCTTAGCACGGGTTTTTTAATCCGTGTAGGTACGACGAGAAGACAAGGATAGAGGGCGAGGGACATCCACATCGCGAGAGCGGGCGACTCGAGAGATGGGGTGCTCGCGCCTTCCTTCCACGCGATCTCTGTATTTTTGAATAGGTATAAGCTTTGTTTATTGAGAAGTAATGGGACTCGGTGTATAGAACCTGAATACCACTATGGTGGTATGTATAATGTATATGTAAAAGAATTTTTTTTTATTATTACATAAATTGTGCATATGAATGAGAAAAGCAGTGCAGTGTATTTCACGAGAAGAAAAGGTTGAAGAGTCCCAATCCCGAAGTGTGACACCCTCCCTTGACACCCCATCGGGTGTCGGGTTGGGGCGCCGCACTATGTTTTACTTAGTTTTTAGTAGTGTTTTTGTTAAATAAGTTCCCTAATTCTCTAAATGTTCATCTTTATGATTAAGTCAATATTTTTGAGTAATGCGAAATTGGGCTGAAAACAAGCGAAAAGTGGAAAATCGGCAAACAACATTCTGACATGCAGCAACAGCTATTGTGTTTTGACATTTTCTGATATAATATGAGATTATATTGTATCAAAATATATATGGATAGATTCTACACTTCAAGAGCTTTCCAATGATACCAAGAACACCAAATTTGGAGTTTGAACCAAAAAGTTATGCAAGTTGCAATCCATGAAGAATGTTCGCCGTTGCAGAAGGAATTTCAGCACGCTACAGTGGGTTGTAGCCCACTGCAACATCCAAAGAAGGAGTTTTTGGCATATGAACAGTACCCTATCTGATGGAAAGCGTGCTTTCTATATTGAGACAAACGCTCTCATTTGTAGCGTGTGAAGCCAACCCATTACTTGTGATTCTTAGCGGAACTTTCAGAGAGTTTATAAATAAAAGATCTCGAGGGGCACTAGAGGGAGTGGGGGGAGGCTGAGAGGCTGTGAGGTCGTGTAGGAGAGATCAGATCGACGGCGAAGAGTTTAGGGACGAGAGCACGAAGGTTGATGATCGGAAGAAGGAGACAACGAAGTGCTTGGATCGAGACATCGTGTGCACCTTAGTTTCTTTATTCCCTTCTCTAAACATTAGATGATTTTGATTCCTATGGCCGTACCTACTTATACTATGTTCTAGTTTTATTTCTAGGGTTTTGATGTAGCCTCGCCACGCTCGAATGGATTAATTGTTAATTTTGTTTTCATTCAGTATATGTATTGATTTCATCTTGACTTGTTGTAAATCTGTAACTTATTTACATGGTAGTGTTTTACTAGGAGTTTAAGATCGAGAGATGATGACCCCCAGGGATTATGAATAGAGCAACACTTGGTCAATCAGTGAATAGAGATATCTTGGTTCCAAGTGTGGCATTTAGGGTTTAAACATTTAAGCGTTTCGAAGTCCAGGGTTGAGGCAGAGATGCAATACACCTTACTGGTGAGATAGGCAGATATCTCGAGATAGAGAATATCTTATAGGCATGATCAACCCACCACCATAAATCTATTAATATACTAAATGAATAATCTATTTAGGTTGCAATCCATCAAGTGTGGTAGGTGAAGGCAAAACCCTAGTTTTCATCAATTGATTTAATAAACAACTTAGGATTAGTTTTTCTTTATGTTAATCAAGATTCGTTACGATTTTAGGTCCAGATAATATTTAAGGCGTTAATTCATTACTCAACACACTTCTCCTTGTGGGACGACACTTGACTAGCCATTATACTACATAAACTCGATATGTATACTTGCGCAAATGAGCATACATTTTCATACGAATTTATACACCTATTTAGCGTCCATCAAGTTTTTGGCATCGTTGCTGGGGAGAAGTATTTTTGTTGATATTGACAACAGTGCACTTAGATATTACTTTGGATAATTTTTTTTCTCTTTTATTCATTTTACATTAATGTTTGTGACTTGGTCTTTGTTGTTGTTTGTTTATGTGTTTCAGGAGGTTAATCTGCATGCATGCGAAGACAAGGTCAAGGTGAACTAGTTCCTTTTGATCCCAAGCCAGAGAGAACCACAAATAGATTACGTAGAGAGCAAAGAAAAGCATAAGTTTAAATCACAATGATGGTTGTTTCAGTTTTTAATGGGACTTCATGATGAGTTTGAATAAGCTAGAAGTCATATTCTACATCAGGATCCTTTACCAACATTCTCACAAGCTATTCATAAGTTAGTTGATGATGAGACCGTCTTGGGGCCCGATCCCGTTTCTATCAGGACCATGGTTCTTCTCCGACATTGTTCCTGAGCTGCACTCCTAGTTTTCCCTACGCAGTTCATCTACCTATGTTTCAAGGTAAAGGGAATGATAATAGGACGACATAACAATAAAGTCTGTTCTTATGCGCCAGTTTGTAGAACAAAAGGTCATTATGTTGAAACACATTACACTTTCGTCGATTAATATTCTTCATAACATTATTTACTTTGACCCGGTCTGAATTGCTCGGTATATTAGGACTCTCATTCAAGTTTGATCTTGCTCATCTCTCTCTTGATAGCGGATCTACAAGATATAGTTAATCGAGTTCATCTTCCATCTTCTAGTGCATCTGACATTGCTCTTTCACGATATCAGGTACTTCTCTACGTGGCTTCTGCCAGTTACGCTAGCGTAATCAAATGACTTCTTCCTTATGTTGTCTCTTCACACCTTCTGGCTAGCACCCTACCATATATCACCAAATGCTTCTCCTATGCATGTCTCTACACACTAGCCTTGTGCATTTACCAATTTTACTAGATTCCCGACTCATCATAATCTTCTATACATTGAAATGATCTTGAACTTGGTTTTTCTCTAACCTTTTCTTCTACTAGTGTGGTTGTGCGGGATTCTCAGACAGGACAGATCGTTGGGACCGCCTATAAGGTTGGAAGGTTGTTTGAGCTCATCTTTCTTCATCTAGTGTCCTCTTGTCTTTCCGCATAAGATCTCGGGAATGAGCACCTCCTCTCTTGCTTTATGGCGTTTCGCCTTAGTAAATTTTGTCCCCATACAGGGTTAAACAACTAGTTTCTAGGGGTTTTGTTAGGTTCGATTTCAAATAGAGTTTTGATTGAATGCCTTGTAAAGTTTGGCAAACAAATTGCTTTACCATTTAATAATAGTGTTCCTCATGCTCTCCCTTTGATCTTATTCATTCTGATGTATGGGGTTCTCTCCCATTACTACTCAAGGTGGGTCACATTATTTTGTTATTTTTGTGGATGATTTTTCCAAATATACTTGGATTTATCTCTTCAAAAATCGTTCTGAGATTTATCAAATATATCTCGTGACTTTACCAAAATGATTGAAACATAGTTTTCTAAACCTATCAAAGTTTTCAAATTTGATAATGCCCATGAATTTATCTCTATTCTACATCAATTTGGTACTGTTCCTCATTCCTTTTGTGCTGGCACTTTTCAACAAAATGGAAGGGTGGCCTTGAACTTTCCGTCATATTCTTGATGTTGTTAGGTACCTTCTATGATCGCTTCTCTCCTACTCTCTCAATTTTGGGGAAGCATTTGCTCTTATTATAGTTTACACCATCAATCGGGTGTCACTTCTCCCATTATTCATAATCAAACTCCTTATGATCATTGTTTGGTTCTTCTCCTCATGACTTACTTAGAGTCTTTGGATGTGTCATTTTGTTCTTAACTTCAAGATCATGAAAGAAACAAACTTTAGTCTAGTTCTCTTACCATGTTTGTTTTCTTGGGTATGGAGTTGGTACGAAAGGTTATAGGTGTTATGATCTCATTGTAAATGTCTTCATGTTTCTCTGAGTGGTCTTTTAGGAACCTGAAATGTTTTACCAACTACCTCATGTTCTGTTTCCCCCTAATCCACTCTATCGTCCTCTCCTTGACCTTTTCTGAGGAGTCTCACTTCTATGTAAGGCCCCGGTCTCACGAGTCTCCCCTCTATTTACAGTTTTCTTCCTCATGCATCGATGAGCTGCACTTGTAGATCATCGATGTACTTGCGATCTTGCTGACTATGGATCCTCTTGGACCTTCGACTCCCATGCACTTATTTGTTCCCATCGAATGGCTTCTCTTCCTTCTCACCTTCGTAGGCTTCCATTGCTTCTCTTGCCTCTCCTCCGGGAACTCGGACTTTTCGTGGGGCTTCCTCTAACCCTTTATGGAAACAAGCTATGAAATAAGGTTGGATGCCTTGCGTATAAAGTGGAACATGGGATCCGGTTGATCTCCCCCTCTAGAAAAGCGCTGTAGTTTGTAAATGGGTTTATAGATCAAGACTCGATCGGATAGCGCGTGTCCTTCTGAGGCTCGCTTGTTGCCGGGGATTTACTCGGGGAGTATGGGATTGATTATAAGGAGACTTTGCTCCTGTGGCTCGACTTTCTTACATCGGGACTCTTATTGTAGTTTAAACCAAGCTAAGTAAGTGGCCACTCTTTCAAATGGATGTCAAAATGCTTTTCTTAATGGTAGGAGCTCTCGGAAGTCTATATGAAGCTTCCCTTGGTGCCTCTCACCCTCAGGGTTCCCCCAGCGAGGAGTATGTGGAAGCTACGGCGAGGCACTTTATGGTCTTAAACAAACCATCGGCATGGTTTGCAAAGTTCGAGTTCTACTATCTCTCGGCATGGTTTTTCAGAGCAAATTCTTAGTATAGCTCTTTTAAAGACCCGGTATGATCATGAAAGTATTACTACCATTCTCCTCTTGTGGAGTGGGTGATACCCGCTGATTATTGCAGGGTGATGATGATGCAAGGTATTCGGGATTCCAAAGCACTTTCTTGGTCGTGATTTGAAATGAAAGATCTAGAGTCCTCTTAATTACTTAATTACAGAAGTTTCTTCTTCTACAGATGGTTATTATCTTACTCAGGCCAAATATACTTCCGATTTGATTTCTCGAGCTAGTATCACTGATAGCAAGATAGTCGACACACTTATTGAGTATAACTGTCGCCTCAATTCTCATGATGGCAAACCCAGCTATCGATCTTTGCTCTCTGGGACGGCAGTAGGAGTCTAATCTATCTCATTGCCACTCACCCTGATATTTACTATGCAGTTCATGTAGTCAGTCAATTTATGGCTGCCCTTAGATCTCTCATTATCTTTGCTACTCTCGGGTTCTTGATACTCCCGAAAGACACCATATTTGGTAGTCTTGTTTTCTTCCCATTCTTAATTCTTCTTGAGGGCATATTCGGATGCAGTTAAGCGGGTGATCCCGATCGTGATCTACTCTGAGAATATTTCTTTCTTAGGTGATTCTCTTATCTCTTGGAGCGAGAAACAAATAGTCGTTGCTCGTTCGGCACTAAGGCGGGGAGATATGGAGCCTTTAGCGGCTACTCTGGTATTAAACTTGTTTAGTTCACGTTGGTTACTATAGGATCTTGAGGTGTTCATTTGTTCGGCACATTCAGCTTCCTTTATGACCAATTGAAGTACTATTGAATTGCTCATAATGATGTCTTTCATGAGCATACAAAACATATTGAGATTGATTGTCATTCATTCGTCATCATGCAGCGAGGGTACACTTGCACTTTGAGTCTGTTTCCTCTGAGAGATCAATTATTTGATATCTTCACTTTAGAAGACCACTTCCTCCGTAGAACTTTTCAAGTTGCTTCCAAACTTATAATGTTTCTCTTAAACCACCATGAGTTTTAGGGGGGTGTTAGATTACTATATGGCAAGTTAGATTATTGTATATGGCAATTGTATATTTTCCTTTCTTGGTTTGTATAGTCTAGCCTATATAAGGCCTCATCTTGTACATGTAATATACAGTGTATAATATACAAAGACTCAAGTCTTTCTTCAGAAATAATTATTTTATTTTTTGATCTCCTATCTCTTTCACCTCCATTGCACTTATTCAGTAAGAGTATATTTTATATACATGGTTTTACATTCACAATTCACATTTCACAGCACATATATTTGTAATTATCTTATGCATTAGTAATCCCTTAAAAAAGGTTGATGGTTAATTATAAATAAATTTATTATTAACAATAATGAGCAGAGCAAATTATTAGATTAAAATTAATGTGCTTAAAAATGCAAGGTGTTGATTAAGTAACAAATTTAATAACATGGTCCTAGGATTTGTGATATGGAGCATGTGACGCCCCAAATCCAGGAAATTAAGATTGACTGCAGTCCAACGTGGAATACTCGTGAATGTCGGGTGACCCAGCATTTCTCACGAAAATCGAGGCGAGTCTCCTTTATGCGGGAGCTACTAAATGCATCCACTGTACATAACACATCCCAAATACTCCCGATCACGCGAGTAAAGCGACCTCTTGGGCCCATAAACCAATACTCATCACAATATATATCCAACTATATAACCATAGTTCAAGAGTTAATGATTTACTCTTATACAACACATATATTAAAATGAATAACATTCTAATACACGTATACATGATGCAGGCAGAGAGCCACGAGGCAGGCTTTCAGCTACAGCGTTTCATGAGATCAGGCCGTCTCCTCGTGCGCTCCCTGTACCTGAAATATATAATCCCTCGACAGGGTGAGCTAATGCTTTCATTAATTGGAATCCATACTTAAGTGGGGCTCACTCTCCTTTTTAAGTCGTATGCAATGCTCTAAAATAAACACATTCAAGCGAATGCATGATCCTACTTGAATGTCTAACTTCAGTCCTCTCATGTCAAGGTCCTCCCAGGCTCCCTCACTGCCCCCTAAGCCACGTATGAGAACCTTAATTTTTATTTGTTTGTGGACAACCCTCCAATGCATATATCAATTGGGCCGTCTCCGACGATTGATATTATGTATGGACTACCCTCCGATGTATATCAATTGGGCCGTCTCCGACGATTGATATTATGTTTGAATTTACCCTACGATATTTATTATTTTTAGACAGCCCTACGAACCATTTTTCTAAGGAATTACACTCATGCACTCACTCCTATAGTCCTAAAGTTGCCCCAATGCATATGGAATGCATGATGCCAATTTCCATTTCAATTCTACAACACATGCAAATATATAATCATGCATATATTCACATAATTTAAATTACACAATCATGTTATGTAATTTCACATTTCCATACTCAATTAGCTCGCAGAACAATAGTCAAACACGAGCAATTCAACTGAATCGCTCGACCAAAGCACATTATTTCACAAAATTTATTTTGTGAACACCATTCTCGGGATTAGTGAAACCCTCGGTTATTATTCCCGGCAAATCACCAATCATAGGTTCAGTTTGTGAACCCGAGTTTCACAGCCATTTTCGGCCTTATACAAACCAACACATAATTTATTCAATAAATTATCACACAGGGAACCATAACAGTTCGTATGACCCTCACGGTCAGTTTCACACGATAGGTTTCAATAATTTCCCAAACAATTAGGTCCCGAGATTTGGAGGCAAGTCAAGCGACCCCTCACGGCCTCATTCAACTCAAACATTAAATTTATTAGACAATTCATCACACCATTTACTTTATTGATCCATACCCGTTCACGGTTCATCCGAGTAGGTGCCATAATTTCTCACACTTCGGTCCCCGAGTTTTGGGACCGATCAAATGGTCACTTCAAGGCCTCCAACTAGCAAAACATCAGCATGGCTCTTAGCGCTGAAGCCAGTAGGGAGAAACCCCTGCCTCACGAGGTTGTCTAAACTCCATGATAGAGCCCTGCCCATGCGACCCTCTCCGCGTAGAGAGCGGCTTTGTGCTGGCCGAGGCGTGCCAGACGGTCGGATCTCTGATCCTAGAGAGAAGGGAGACGTTCTCTCACTAAAACTCAAACGCCATAGCCACTGTCCGCCCTTTTTTTCCTCCAGCACGTTTTATGTTTGGTCTTTGAATCAAAGAGATGACACTATTGAGTTTTTGTCTTTTCTAGCAAACAATTTAAAATGACCATTTGTGTCCTTCTCCCTGTTTTGACATTCGTATTATCTAAACAAGTCCATTTCATCATTTCTATACTCATACCACTTATTGCTGTGAATGATGACCATATGTGTGGCTTTAGTCGCATCGAAAATGTCGTTCTGGCACGGCATGATGCCTCGAGAAAACGTGTAAATTAGTATCTCGAGTGGCAGGGGTGGGCGTGCTAGCTAGATTTCGCGAGACGATTCCAACTGTGAAATCCGTTTCATCATCCGAGATCTAGAGAATAAATTTCGAGTTTTAACGAGTACGATTTAGCTTTAAAATTGGAATTTCCTTTGCGAGGGTCTTCTGAGCAAGTCCAACTTGTGACTATCACTAGAAGTCCAAATCTGTGTCTAATGGAAGAGATTTGAAGGTTGTCGGATGGAATTGGAAAGTATTAAAGAAAGAAAATAAAGAGGAAAAGTGGAAGAAAACAAAATATGGAGGAAAACCAAAAGTATGTTTGGAATTAATAAATTAATTTTATATATTTATTCAAACTCATTTTATATGTTTATTCAAATTTATTTTATTTGTTTCCTTTTATAGACTAAGAAATTTTAAATTATGTAAAATGAGCGAAAATTTTCCTTAGTATTTTTCTGGTTCAAAAAGGGGCTGAAACATTTGGGTGATGAAAGAGGAATCAGAAAAAACATTTTCCTACTCAGATCTTCTTCACCAATTTAGTGGCTGATTTTAGTAAGGTTTAGAGGGTGCCCCTAAAAATAAAGATACAGGAAACATATTAACCATTAGGCTCCTATGTTGCTAATTCTTTCTTTCCTGTGCCCATGGAATTTATATGTATGTTATATTTCTACCTGAATATTTTTTCTGGCTCCGCCACCGAGTAAGTCTTTAAAAAAAGCGTAGAAGGAAAAACGGAACTTCACAAACGGTGCTGAAATTCTTCAGAGTTAAGAGTTACATATATTTGATGTTTTCAAAATCGACATCAGGGTTTCCCGAGACTGTTGCAAAAGATACATATTAGAAGAGATGGTATTGAAACAAATATATAGATCCTTTCCAACTCAGATCTTCTACACCAACCCAGAAAGTCTTTAAGAAAACGTAGAAGGAAATATGGAAGTTTCTCTCACTAGGGTTTTCCTTGATTGTTCAAATCACGAATCAGCAAATAAAATTAGAAAAGAAGGTATTAAAAGAAAAAGATCCTTTCCTACTCAAATCTTCACCAACCTGGAAAATCTTTCAAAAAACGTAGAAGTAGAAGGAAAAATGGAACTTTGTCTCACCAAAATTTCACAAATTCAGCGAACTTGTAATTGGGAGTGATTTATGTATTTGATGTTCTCAAAAGTAGTAATTCATGTTAAGTTTGTAGAGGTTACAATTTACATATGAAAGAGAAGAGAAAGAGGGAGGTGTAGGAATAATCAGCGAAAGCAAGAATCATTATGTGATTTAGAATATTCAATTTAATTACTAAACTAATATAACCATTCAGATCATACCTTGTGGATTTGCAGAGAAGTATGCACAAGGGCATGGGATCTTCAAACTATCATCGGGTGATGGAGCAAATGTGTGGGCGCTTAAATCACTAAGAAGGACCCTTTTCTACATTTGTCTGCAAAACTAATTCGATTAAGCATGCAGGGTTGTATTATCTTATTGTTGTCCTGAAGCTGCATAATCTTGTAGCCATTTGGGCCTCCAGCAGGGCCCAGTGGTATGAACCCATTTAGTGTTTTAAACAACTTGGACTTGCTTGTATAGCAAAAATCCAACAATCTCCCACTTGCTATAAAAACAAGTCTGGGTTCTTTCTTATGTTAACTGTGATATCATGCTCCACCATTTATCGACTAGTTTGGGGATCCTACGGTTATCATTGATCAAGACTCCTGATAATTGTCAAGCAATTATCTAATCCTGTGCTATTCCACTAAAAGCCTAGAATTGAACTCCGAGATTAATAATATTAAATATTAATATTATTTTCTCATTTGTAAAATATCAATAATTAATTGATAAGATTTTCTATCAATCAATCAATTATTTATTCTCTTGACTTATCAATTTCTCTAATGGATAAAATGCTTGGCGTGCGACTTCCATAACATCAAATCTTGAAACATATTAAGAGGATATTTCATACAATTCCATATTGTTTATTTCATAAATGCGGCATTAAATAATCTTGCTCCCGAATCATCAAGATATTGGTCATTGAATAGACCTCACTTATTGACAACTCAAAGAACAATGATCATTTAAACCTATCTATAATAAACTCGGGATTGAGAGAAGAATAATAACAAAATATTGTGAGATTTATTTCCTTTTACATAAATTTAACTTTAAATAAATCTCTCACATTGATCCTATCAATACAAATAATTTGCACCAATATTTTATAATAACCAGACAAATTATTTCATAAAATATTGCGATCTAAATAAAGCCCAACTTTTGTTTAATGATTGTGATCTTATTCATTAATTATGAGAACCTATGATCATGTCTTATGAGGCATTACTCATATGATCATATACTCTACAATTAATCCGGACCTTATACACAAAATATTAGTGTGCACAATAATATGAAGAATACCTCATATTATATTAAAATTAAACTCATAAAATATAATAACACATCTGTCTTGTTCTAAAAAAAACACAAATAAACTCCCAGTTGCCTTAAAACAAGTGCAGTAGACTCACCAACACCCATATAATCTACATGTTTCTCGAAAACTCGAATAGGTAGTGTCTTTGTAAATGGGTATGCAAAATTTTCCTCTAATGCTATTTTAGTAACCACTGTATCTCCTCTCTTGATGATATCGCGAATCAAATGGTACTTTCTCTCTATGTGTTTCTGTTTCTTGTGATACCTCGGTTCCTTGGATTGTGCTACAACCCCACTATTATCACAATAAAGGGTAATGGGCCGATCTGCACTTGGTATCACTTGAAGATCCATAAGGAACTTCTTTAGCCATATTGCTTCTTCCATTTGTGAAAGCAGCCACATACTCAGCAGAGTTGTGGAGTCGTAATATGAAGTTTGTTTGACATATCCGACAAATGGCTCCACCATTTAGTGTAAACGCATATCCAGAAGTGGATTTTCTTGAATTAATATCCCCTTGGAAATCTAAGTTTGTATAACCAATAGTTTCCAGACTCCCAATAGAATATACTAGCATATAATCTCTTGTTCTCCTTAGATATTTGAGAATATGTTTCACTTTGCCGATCAATGTTCTTCTCTTGATCGGGTTGATGCAGGCTAGCGCTATTCCCCTTTGCGTAGCGGATATAAGCCTGGTATAACATGGCATGCCTTAGGACTACCTTTGCGAGCAAAGGTATCCTAAATGTTAACTGCAACCGAGGTTTGGTGATTGCTCCTTAGAAAGATGAACTCCATGCCTGAAGGGAGTAAAGTTCCCTTCTTAGAATTTTCCATGCTGAACCTAGCTAGAATTTTATCTATATATAAAGCTTGAGATAATGCCAACACACTTGTCTTTGAGTCTAGTAGAAGTTTGATTAAGAATATAGGTTGGCTTCTTCCAAATCTTTCATATCAAATTGCAAGAAAAGATTAGAATCTAATTATCTCTATACAGTCAATGTTAGAAAATATGTTCTTAACTTAGATAAAAATTAAAATGATTTTAAAATAATAAAAAAATTATTTCTTTTTTATAAGGTGGGTGTGTGAATCAGTTTACATGCATCTGAGGTTAATGTAAATATTTGTAGTTGTTGGGACAAAATTTTGATAAATATGTTTTTATTGGACAATGTTGTCTTAAAGGTGATGCATATGGTCACGTGGTTGTATCCGGGCAAAAACATAATTTCCCCCATTATTGGTTTATAAGAGAAAAGAAAAGTGGATAAGTGAGACTATGAAAGACAAGCGTGTGTTTGTGATTAAGACAGGAAAGTCGCTTTGTCATTCCCTCTCAATGCCCTCCTTAAAACCCTTCCTCTTAAGACAGGAAAGTACTTTTTGCTGGCCTGTTCCACTTTATTTTCTCCTTTCTCTTTTTATCTTCTTCATCTTCTTCATCTTTCTTAGTAATTGACCGGTCTGCCTGTTGGTGCCAAAAGATCAGCAAGTCAGTATGCTGCAGACTCACACGTATCATTCTCCTCCCTCTCTCTCTCTTTTCTTTCACAAGTAAATTGTAACCTCTACAAACTCAACATGCACTACTACTACTTTTGATAACATAAAAAACATATATCAGTCTCAAAAAGTTTGCTCAGTTTGTGAAATTTTGGTGATACAAAGTTCCATTTTTCCTTCTACTTTAAATATTTACTGGGTTGGTGAAGATCCCAGTACGAAAGAATCTATTTCTTTCAATACCATCTCATCTAATATCATTTGCAACAGTTACGGAAAACCCTGATAGAAAGTTCCATTTTTCCTTCTACGTTTTCTTAAAGTCTGTGCCCTCCCTGAAATTTTGTAAAAGAATTGTTTCTATTGGGGTTTGAACCCTTGATCTCTAATTCAAAAGGAAAATTACCTTACCACTTGATTGAATGTTGAGTTTTGCCTTCTTTATGCCCCTGAAAGCTAATCATGCCCCCTCCCCATCACTTGATTTTCTGAAGCAATGACAGGAAAGTGCTCCTGACCTGATTTTCTGGCTCAAATATGGGTAGGAAAGGATCTATTTCCTTTAATAGCTTCCTTTCTGCTCTAATCTGGGTATAGAATGATCTATTTCCCTTAATACCTTCTTTTCTAATATCATTTTTTGATTCATGATTAGAACAGTCACGGAAAGCCCTAGTGAGAGAGTTCCATTTTTCCTTCAACCGTTTCGTAAAGTCTTTCTGGGTGGGGTTACTGGTGTAAAAATCTGGGTAGGAAAGGATCTATTTCTTTTAATTCCTTCTTTTCACAATATCATTTCTTTGAACACACTCACGGAAAACCCTAGTGAGAGAAAGTTCCATTTTTCCCTCTACATTTTTTTAAAGTCTTTCTGGGTGGGGTTAATGGTGTAAAAATCTTGGTGATTCGTGATTAGATTCAAAACCCTAATTCCGATTTTGAAAACATCAAATATATATATATTCTCAAGAATTTTGCTCTGCTTGTGAAATGTATTTTTATTTTTATCATAAAAGCATCGTAAGCAAAGTGTATTTTTCAAAAGTAAAAATCAAACATTACAATTTATTAACACTATCAGCGGTGCTCAATTCCACTCAAATATATTTTAATAAATTCACAAATCCAAAAACGTTCCCTCAAAACCTTTCCTACAAAATCTTCATCAACCCAGTAAACCTCTCAATAAACCTAAAAGGAAAAATAGAAGTTTCTGGCTCAAACGTTCAATTTTATGATTACTATTCGATCATAACGTTCATTTTTATTACATAGAATGTCCCAAGATAATAATTTTTATGATATAGAATCTCCCAAGATAATAATTTTTATGATATATAATTTCCAAAGATAATAATTTTATGATACATTTACAATAACGTTCATTTTTATGCTAACGATTCGATTATAAATATGGAAATGATATCAATTAATTAAAATAATAAATTTTAAAAGTTAAAGATAACAAAATATACAAAATTGTAAATTGAATTGAATATTATAATTTTCTTTCCATCCTAAATATACATTATATGTTTTATTTAATAAAAATTAATACTTATATTTATTCTTTATTATTTAGCTCGATATATAAATATAAAAAATAAATATTGTGAAATTTTTAATTATATACATTTAAACTTATATAATATATAAAATATATTTACAACATCCTGTAATTTAATTATAGTTCATTGATAACTTCTTTTCCAATTCAGTCGCTCTTCCATTTTGAAAACTTTGGTTAAAATAGTTAATTTATTTTTTATCTCATATCTCTTTTACCTTCATCGCACTTATTGATCAGTAAAAGCATAATTTCCTTAATAAATGCTTTTGTTTTTTGAAAAGTCATATACATGGTTCTACATTCACAATTCACATTTCCCACGGCACATATTTTTTTGTAATTATCTTGAAAGCATCGTTAATCCCTAATTGGATGATGTTTAATAAATAAATCATTTTATTAACAATAATAAAGAATAATTATTAGTTAAAATTAGTGTGGGTAAAAAGTGATGATTTGTAATAAATTTTAAGTTAATTTTAGTAAATAATTTTAATATTTAAATTAAAATTTAAGAGAAATTTTGATTAATAACGATAAGTATTATGTCTTCAGGTAAAGCATGATAAGTACGTTGTTATGAACCTTATGAATAAACAAGACTAATAAGATATCTAAAAAATTATCATTAGATTTAACAATAAAAAATAAGCTTTTAGATTATCTGAAAGTCTTTTAATTTTTATCATAAATGCACCCTAAGCTAAGTGTATTTTTCAAAAAGTAAAAATCCAAACATTACAATTTTATTAACTCTATCGACTCTGAATTAACAAAATTCACTAAAATATATTTTATTAAAACCTCAAATTTTTTCTCACCAACGTTGTTACCTCATATATATAATTTTTAGCACTCCCTCAAAACCTTTCCTTCTTTTATCTTCATCAATCCAGGAAAATGTAGCCTTTAAGCAGGGGGTCCGTTGACTACCGTCGACAGTGCGGAATACTTTCGTGGATGTCGGTAACCTGCAGAGCATTCAGAAAATCGGGAAACGAGAGTCTCCTTTGTACGAGGAGGCTCTGCAAACATCACACAATAATATAATCTATCCCCGATCAATCACATGATACAATATGGATAAAAACGGCCTCTTGGGCCCATACAACAATATCCATCATCATACATCAACATATATCATGTTTCCAAGAGTTAAATGTTTACTCTTATACAACATATATTAAACTAGAGAATTCTAATACATGTGAACATCAGAGAAGAACCCTGAAACTCTGGCTTTCTTCACAAATCTCGGCCTCTAGGGCGAGCCATCTCCCTCGTGCGCTCTTTGTGCACAAAATAATATCCCTCGCTTGGGGTGAGCTAATGCTCGGTAGTGGAATCGCCTAAATTGAATACTGCTTTAGATACGGTGCAATGTTCCAAAATAAATACACATTCGAGCAAATGTGATCCTACTTGAATGTCTAACTCATCCTCTCGACCTGAGTCTCATGAACTCCCTCACACTCGCCTAAGCCTCGTATGAGAATTATTATTTTGTTTGTTTGTGGACAACTCTCCGGTGTGTATATATCAATTAGGCCGTCTCCGACGATTGATATTTTTAGTTTTAGACAACCCTCAGATAATTCACATTTTAGACAACCCTCCGAACCATTTTCTCTAGACTCATCTCATGCACTCACTCCTATAGTCTTAGGGTGTTCCAGTGCATATGGAATGCATGTATGCCAGTTCCAATACAGTCTAATTCGCGTGTAAATATATAAACATGCATATATTTACAAAACATTCAATTCACACAATCATGTCATGTAAATTCCACATTTCCACATCAAAAATTAGCTCACTTGGGCTAATGATCAAACCTGACAATTTAGCAATCACTCGGTCAAACACATATTTTCCGCAAAAAATTATTTTGTGATCCTTTGTTTGAGAGCAGTAAAACCCTGGAATTCTTATTCCTTTGAAAGCACGTGCTCTCGGTTCACTTAGTGAACCCGGGTTTCCATGACCATTTCGACTCAAACAAACCAATACATGATTGCAGAACACTTCATCACACATTTAACCCCGAATAGTCAGTAACACGTCGAGTGTTAGTGAATCTCAAATCGAAACATTTTAGTTCGAGTTTAGAGAGGCAGATCAAAAGCGGATTCAAGGCCTCAACCAACTTGAAACATTGGCATAGTACTTGCTTGAAGAATAAAACCCAAGTGAGGGAAACTCCTACCTCTCGGAGTTTGAGGCTTCCACTAAATACGTACTTACGCTAAGCCCTCTCGCAGGCGGTTCTCCCTTCTTGTCGAAAGATTGCAGACGGTCGGATCGTCAGTATTTCTAGAGAAAGTATGATGTTCTCTCTCTAAAGCTCAAATTTTCGATCTACTGTAAGTCCTCCCTTTCCCACGTTTTGCTCTTTGTTTTAGTTGGAGAAGACACACTGTAGCATTTTTTTGTCCTTTAGTTCATTTAATCAAATTTCAAAATGACGCCTATGTCCTTCTTTTCCCAGTTTTGACATTCGGCACTATCTCGGCCGTCCATTTTCATCATTTCTCTACTCATACCACTTATGGCACATGAGTACGTGTTATATGTGACATGTCGTCGGAATTAAGTTTTACGACACTGACGCTATGCCTCGAAACGTGTAAGTGAGGCGTTTAGGTCGACGAGAAATTTTACGTGCTAGCTAGATTTCCCAAGATGATTCCAATGGTGAAATCCATTTCATCATTCGAGATCTAGAGAATAAATTTCAGTTTTAGCAGAGCCGCGATTTAAATAACCAAAATTACGATTTTGCCTTTTTCGAGGTGGAATTTCTCAGTTATTCTCCCCTCAGCAAAAGGAATTTAGTCCGGTAGGACAATCTGATCACTCACATGCATATGCAACGTGCACTCTACCATGCATGTACTTAGGTCATTAAATCTTAAGCGGCCAAACCACGTGCCGTCCCTAAGCGAAGGGATAGGTGGCCCGCATCGTGTCCTCTCGCTCCCACGTGGACTCCTCCACTCCATAGTGCCTCCGCATGAGTACCTCACTAGCCTCACGGTCTTTAGTGCAAACACGATCACGGCTATCAACAATGCACACTTGTGGTCCCTCCTCGAAGGTCTCATCAGGTGTCCCGAAGCCTGTCTGTCCCCCGATCCACACATGGTGGATCTGAAGTATATTTCCGGAGAATGGAGATTTGAAATACCTCGTGGACACCTATCATGTTAGGCGGTAACGTCAACCGATACGCAACAGTGTCTATCCTCTCGAGTATCTTGAAAGGTCCGATGAATCTCGGCGATCGCTTTCACGCTTCTTGGAACTGACCACGCCTGCCCAGGCATGCCTTGGCAGTGATCACCAAGCCACCTCGAACTCTGGGGGTGAGCGTCGCATCGAGCATAGCTCTTATCGCATCACGGTAAATGAGGCAGCTGTCGTATCAAACTCACCTTCCACCGGAGGTGTCTCTAATCAGATCAAGACTAGTGATGGAGCTCTCTCCCACCTCGGTCCAACATAATGGTGACCTGCATGGCCTCCCATATAGTGCCTCATACGGTGCCATCTGTATACTCACCTGATAACTGTTATTGTAAGCGAATTCCACTAAAGGCAAGTGCTCTTCCCAACTGCCCTAATGATCCAGGACGCATGCTCGTAGCATGTCCTCCTAATGGCATCTGTATAGTCTCTCGGGCGACCATGCATCGGGTGGAGGCATGTGTTCTCATTGTCGTAGGTGTTCCATAGCCTTTTGGAAACTCTTCCAAAAGTGTGCCATAAACCTCGGGTCCCTATCGGACACTATGGATATTGGTACTCCATGGCCACGGGACTATCTCTCGAATATATAGCAGTGAGAATCTCTCCAGAGCGAAGGTCGTCCTTACGACTAGAAAGGTGTGGAGCTTAGTGGCCCAGGTCCACGTATCCTTGCATACCCGTCGTAGCCTGTTTGCGTCGTGTGAGTGGGTCTAAAGTCCATCGTGAGCGTGCTCCCACTTCCATTCAGCCACCTCGATGGTTGAAGTAGCCTGTTGATACGGTGCTCGACCTTAACTTCTTGACATGTGGACGTAGTCGACAAAGTCCCCCTACGTGTCTCTTCATCCCACTCCGATAGTATTGGCGAGCGAATCTGAGTACACTCTTCTTGCTGGCGGATCTTGTGACCTGTCGAGGCGGTGAAACTCCACACGAGGAATCTCCTCTCTCAAATCCCGGTCAGCGGGAACCACTACTGTCCCTAACATCGAAGACTACCATCTGCGTAAAGGCGATTAAACCCTCGTCGCACGTGCACATTTGTGCGGTCACGATGGACACTATCTCTGCGATCTGCCCGCGGGACTCAATCCCACTACGCTCAACGACGGTGTAGCCACTAAACTTCCCAAGACACCACAGGAATGCGCTCGCATGCGCCAGCCCCAAGCGTCCCACCGGGTCTCGAGCATCCCGCCACTTCAGAAGCTATGCTAGCTAACGTTCCTTGTGACTTATTTAGAGTGCATCCAGCCACCACATTTGCCACAAGGATGGTAATGCAAGTGAAGTCATAATCCTCTAGGAACTCCATCCATAGTTGCCTCATATTGAGGTCCCAACTGCGTGAAATATGCCGGGACTGTAGTGCGGTACACCTCGAACTCTCGTAGGTATGGTAGTGGTAGCCAATCTTAGGCCGAAAGCTACGGTGCTGACTCCATGTCGTGTGTGGGGTAGTGCGCTTGTGATTCTTCAGTAGCCGAGAACCATAGGTACTACACCTCCGGGCACATCAAACACATCCCAATCCGGCCCTCGAGGGCTGTCCTGACCTGCTGTGTACCTTTGTCCCCACAATCAGGGACTATCAAGATGGGAGCTGAAGTAAGTCTCCTCTGCCTCCTCGCATCGGTCATCCCACTCAAACTTGACCTCCTTAGGGTCAACCTAGTCATAAGAATCTTTGCTATCACGGGAGAAAATCTCAATAAATCTCTGCAGCAATACCCGGTAATCCCGAGGCTTCATTATCTCGAACTGACTTGGTCTCTCCCGACCCATCCACAGTCTCGACTTTCTTTGGGTCCGACGCTCCACTGATGACACCGCATTATGCAAAATCCTGATAAGCCAAAACTCGCACTTAGAACTTGGCGTCACGGTGATGGTCTCGACAAGCGCAAAAGCGATCCTCAGTGATGCTCATGCTCCCACTACGTGGGTAGATCGAATGTCATCCGCGAAGACTACGACAAGTGATCTAGAGTTTGAGATATCCTATGCATGAGATCCGTAGATCTTCTTTGGCGCGTCGTCAATCAGAAAGGGGCATCGCGAGTGAACTCAAAGTGCCATAACGCTTTAAATCTTGTCTTAGAATATCGTATCCTAACCCTCAAGCGATGGTAACCCGGTGCGGCTATCTTGGAGTAGACTCGCTCCTCTGTGTCGAATAAATCGTCGATCGCCTCGGTAATGGAGTGCAGATTCTTGATCGTAACCTGTTCAAGCGTACGCGAGTCAATGCACGGCCAGAAGGAGTTTATCCTTCTTCTTAGCCAAGCGAGCAGGAGCGCCCCATGGTGAAGTACTCGGTCTAATGAACCCCTTGTCGCATTAGCTCACGTGGCCCCGGACTCCCGAGTTCCACAACTCAAGTAGGTGCCATCTATCTTGGTCGCGAGATGGGTGAAACATAAGGGGATGTAACTTTCGATACCAAAGTCTACTACCCTCTGCTGTTAGTCGGAGTAACTTATGCGGAAAAACGTCACATACTACATACTACTCGAGGTGAATACCAGTGATCTCTCCTCATTTTCGAGGGTAAGGCTACATTGCTTGACACACTAAGCGTCCTTGACACTTGGACTCCATATCATGGGACCAGGAAATGTCATTAGCAGTGCATGAAACCTGCCGATGCGATCACGCGTGTGGCGATAGCCACTCACAACTGATCGATGAATACCTTGTTTGTGAGCTGATCCATCCCGGGGATGACGTGAACCTGATGTGTCAAGATCGCAGACTCACTGTGGTAGGTCCGAAGTTCTGGCTGTAACCTCAGGCCGCCATCAATCCTCTGCTTCAATCCCTGGGGGAGGCTGCTGAAAACTCTCTGGTGAGGATCTCAGCCTCTAGCTGGCTGAATTCAAACGATGAGCAGGCTCAGATGAATCTTAGAAACTCAGAATCAAATAACACTCTAGCCATGTAGGAGATCTTAAAAAGCATGCCACTGTTATATTGGCTGATACTGTGACTGACTTAAGCAGTATCAGAAAGACGTGACACCATGGACCTTGTTGTCCCTGTGTGCCTCAGTCTTTTTACTTTCACCAGTATTTCAAACCTCTAGTTTTGTAAATGTGGGGTGTAAGTGTAAATATGACCATTTGGCCTCTGAAACACCACTCATAAAGTCTTGTGGAAGGCGCGTCTTGCATCTCTAAATCATCTTGTGGGCTGTCCTTTGTTAGCTCTGGATCACATGCAAGGCGATCAGTCATATATTGCGACCAATGGTATGTCATCATTCCATGACCCAGTAATCTCCACGATAATCCACGGCGGATGATGCTTCACTCTGGACCTGCGAACCGAAGCTCTGTTTCTTTCTGTTGGAAGAAGCCCGATTTGTCTTCCTCTTTTCTGTACCGCTTTGGTGCTCCGACATCATGGTCTCTATATGATTGGGTGTCTGACGAAGATCCATCACATTTGATGAGAGTCTCGATCGGCCTGTGGACGACTTGGGTTCATTATAAATCTCATCATTTTTTTTTTTTTTTTTTAGTATGTGGCGATTGTTGTGTGCGTAATCATCAAACCAGTGGGTTTAACCTCTGTGATCCCGACAACGCACCAGTCATCTGAATCATGCCACCTTGATAAGATCTGGCCTTGGCATTTTAGGTCTTCACGGAAGAATACCACCATGACAGCTCACAAATATGTATCTTGACTTTATTCTGAAGTCTGCATCTCACCATAAAAGGACCTGTATTTCCAGCGAATCACCAGTATTTGAAGTCTGAACCAAGTGTGGGTGATCCATTGGCCTCCACGTGTTCTGATCTTTCAGCCAATGATTATACTATGGACTCTCTGTGAATATTGGAGTGGTCTTTCTCAATCTGAGTTACTGGTTCTCACACAGGCCTGTTGTCATAACCTGTCGCGATAATAATGCTTCTTCTTAATCATACCATTACATGGTTATATAAATCATATTGGATGTTACCAGATGATCAATTATTAAGTATTGTTTCAATAAAATTTTTCTTGCAGTACAATTTTGAAAGTGTTATATTTTAAAATTTTATCAATTTTTGTTGATTTCTTTAATTTTATTTAAATTTAACATTGTTATTATTATTTTTAAATGTTTTGTGACAAGTCATTCATTCATTCAGGTGATCTTGAGTCTTGATTGCGTTTCAGTGATCTTTTAATTAATGATTATTGTTGTATCATTTTATGACCGATACCTCCGAAACTCCGCGTCTTTCCTTTGTTCTTTATACATATATGGCATATATATTGGTGTGTGGCATATGTGCTTTCAGCTAACTGACATGTTTAAACACCTGTGTTTTCTGGTCTGTCTGACGGATGTATTTGGTGCCTCTTTTGACCCTATCCCTTTTGCATCCATGATACAGTTTGGTTATGTCAGACATTACTCATTCGTTGACCTATCCTCTATCACAATCTGACCTCAATGTGATTATTTTATATGATGACCTCCATTTGTTTATAATCTGATGCTCATGTCATGATATTTTCAGTCTCTCCTATTTTGTTGTGGGATCAGTGATTATCTTCTTATTACCAGTTGGTGAGTATTAATTCAATTCTACTTTTTTTTCAGTTTTTTGATATATATATATATATTTTAATAATTGGAAAATCAAAAAAAAATCATTTTCATTTTTCCATTTCTTGATTATCAATGAATTTATAATTTTGTTACCTTTTATTCAATTACTCTTTTTCTGATCTTAAGAAAGTCTTTTCTCTCTCAATAAGTAATTATAAATTGTTTTCTTTATTCTTTTCAGTTCTATATTAATTCTCACTTAACTTTCATATATCTTTCATTTAGCTCAGTATCAGGTAGTTCATAAAGACTTTATTTTTAACTGTGGTTTCCTTGCTGTAAAAACAAGAAGAATTTCTTTCTCAGTATCATGTTGGACATCATTTCAATAAAGTATATTGTTTGATTTGTTTCCAGTTTACACTGTAAAAACTTCCAGTCATTTCCATTTTTGTATATTGCTAATCTAACATGCCTGTATATTTCTACAACTTTGCTGGCAGGCATGATGCCCACAATATTTGTGCTGGGCCCATCCAAATCACACAAAACACATCAACAGCTGCATGTAGTGTGATTTTGTTCATTGATTTCCTAGGTAATCTCATACCTAAACTGACATCGAACCACACCTAGTGGTGATGCTCTTACCTGTAAAAACATGGCCTAAGCCCAAAATCCCCTCAAGCCCCTAGGTGATCGTACCTAGGCTCTGAAACCAAGTTGTGGCGCCCCCAGGCAGGGTCCGTTTGCACCGTCCAGCAGCGGAATACTCGTGGATGTCGGGTAACCTACCCGACATTCACGAAAATTGGGCAGAGTCTCCTTTGTATGAAGAGCTCTACCTAGATACATCACCTGTAATATAACCTATCCCAATCAATCACATGATACAATATGGATAAAAATGGCCTCTTGGGCCCATACAACAATATCCATCATCATACATCAACATATATCATGTTTCCAAGAGTTAAATGTTTACTCTTATACAACATATATTAAAATGTTCGAATTCTAATACATGTGAACATCGGGAAGAACCCTCAAAAGCCACACTCAGGCTTTCTTCAAATCTCGACCTCACAGACGAGCCATCTCCCGTCTTGCTCACGTGCACGAAAATAATATCCCTCGACGGGGGTGAGCTAATGCTCGGTAGTGGAATGCGCCACTAAGTGGGCTACTCTCCGCTAAGTGCGGTCGCGATGTTCCAAAATAAATACACATTCAAGAAGCAAATGCATGATCCTACTTGAATGTCTAACTCTCCTCTCGTGCAGAGTCTCGCGAGCTCCCTCACACTCGCACAAGCCTCGTATGAAATTATTATTTGTTTGTTTGTGGACAACTCTCAGATGTGTATATATCGGTGGGGGTCTCAGGCGATTGATATTGTATGTGGACTACCCTCCGATGTATATCAATTGGGCGGTCTCCGACGATTGATATTTTAGTTTTAGACAACCCTCAGATAATTCACATTTTAGACAACCCTCAGATTATTTTTCTAGACTCATCTCATGCATCTATAGTCTAGGAATTGTTCGGTGCATATGGAATGCATGTATGCGGTCCAATCACAGTCTAATTACGTGTAAATATATAAACATGCATATATTTACAAAACATTCTCAATTCATAATCATGTCATGTAAATTCCACATTTCCCACATCAAAAATTAGCTCTTGTTTAATGATCCAAACACTGAAACAATTTAACAATCACTCGTTCAAACACATATTTTCCTGAAAATTGTTTTGTGATCCTTCTTTATTTCGAACGATAAAGCCCTAGATTCTTGTTCGCTAAAGCTAAATTATGTCGGTTCCTTAGTGAACCCAGGGTTTCAACGGCCATTTAGGCCTCCAATGGCTCCGATACCATGATTTATATAACACTTCATCACACATTTAACGAATGGTCGTAACAACGATACGGGCGTTGTGGTCTCAAATCCAAGCATTTTCGATTCCAAGGTTTGGGGCAAGTCAAGCGACCGTTCAAGGCCTCAACCAACGAAACATTAACATAGTACTTAAGCGAGAAGAATAAAACCCAAGTAGGGAGAAACCCACCTCTCGGAGTTTGAAGCTCCTAAATCCGGTACCCGCAGCGAAGCCTCTCCGGCGTAAACCGGTTATACATGCTTGTCGAAGATTGCCGACGGTCGGATCGTCCGTATTTCTAGAGAGAAGTATGATGTTCTCTCTCTAAAACTCAAATTTTCGATCTACTGTAAGTCCCCTCCCTTTCCCACGTTTTGCTCTTGGTTTTAGTTGGAGAAGACACACTGTAGCATTTTTTTGTCCTTTAGTTCATTTAATCAAATTTCAAAATGACGCCTATGTCCTTCTTTTCCCAGTTTTGACATTCGACACTATCTCGGCCTTCCATTTTCATCATTTCTCTACTCATACCTCTTATTGCACATGAGTACTTGTTATATGTGACCTTCGTCGCATCGAAATTCATTCACGGCACGAAAGCGCAATGCCTCGGCGATGTAAATTAGTCTCGAATTAAACGAAGCCTACGTGCTATTTAGATTTCGAAGGCGATTTCAACAGTGAAATCCGTTTTCATCATCAGAATCTAGAGAATAAATTCGGTTTAGCCGAAATAACAATTTCGTAACCAAAATTATGATTTTACCCTTTTTCCAGAAATTGGAATTTCTCGGGTCTTACAGAAAATCTCTCAATGAATGTAAAAGGAAAAATTGTACTTTTTTGGCTAAAAATTCATATTTATGGAACTTTTTTATTGGACAAAGAATTATTATTTTGTACATATATATCAGATAAAGTGTTTTATGCTATAATATGTAGAGAAATTGTTATCATATACGTATTATATTTTTATATTTTCTAGTTTAAACTTTCTAAGAATTGATCTAATCAAACTTTTCATAATAAATTTGAACAAGTTCATGTATTATATTCTTTTTGTTTTGGGATATTATTATACAAGGTTTTGTTTAATAAATTTAAGTGAATCTTATGTTTATGTTAATGTCTTAACAGTGCCTCGCCAGTGTTCCTATTTTTATTGGCATTTATGGTTAGCGTTGTTGCTATAATACATGGAGAATATTGGAATAATTTGCATCCACTTGCAGTGGATAATATTGCAATGAAAACTACAATCATTGCAGCATTTGTGTACAGTCTTGTAGTCATGATTCACGAAAGGTTCAACGGTCATATAGGGGATCATTACCTCATTATTTCATACAATATTAGGTTTTTGAGTGGAACTCTTGCTATGACTACGACAGCACTTGATCGCTCATTCAACCTTTTTGGTTGGCTACTACTCATCATCTGGACGATCTGGTTGGTAAAGGTGGTCCTCAACTTGCATGAGCCATTTCACAACTTTGACCAACTCATTCAATTTGAGCAACAATACCAAAACGAATGTTTGCCTCATTGAAGTCCAAAGGTTTAATTGTTCTCTCTTTGTTTTGTTCCTTTTTTTTTTTTTGCTGAATGTTTTTGTTTTGTACTACCATAACTAGTTTGCGTATTTTCATTTTCCGGTAGTACATTCATTAGTTATAATATTGTATTGACTATTTATGGTGATGCATTCACAATAATGTCTTGCCATAATTTTAATTCTAACTAGATTAATGGGATATTTTTAGGTTTTACTTTTGAGTGTGTACTTTTTGTGGAAATTCGCTATTATTTTTTTAGGTTCACATTCCATTAATTTTGATGGAAAAAAGGGAAAAAAAAATAAAGAAACTCAATGGTCAGGGTGCCTCTGACAAGCCATCTTCAATGGAATTGGAAGGTAAAAAAATGCACACCCCATGATCTTATCAAATATCCATTTGTTTGCTGCCTCAATGAAGTGGACCCCTGTCCCAATTAATCTTAACCGATGGGTCTCACGACCCCACCACCACCTCTTTCCCATCATCCACTCTCACCATCCCTCCACATCCCGCATGCATGCATGTTGTAGTTGTACTTCCCTCCATGCCCAATGGTTGTACAAATCCTGCAAATGTAACACATGTTTGTCAGTTACCAAATCTCATTTCAATTAAATGGTTATATGATTCTTCATTTAATAGTTAGATTTATTCAAATTATATTAATGAATAGAATCATATCAATAATTGCTTACCAAATTTATATGCTTTGGTAATGAGGGTGTACTATAGGCAATATACATCAACATAGGTGATTGCAGCCTCCGAAAGTTCTTAATTGCCTACTGTTATCTTTAATTTACTATTAAAGTATTTAGCCACTTGACTTGATTGAATGGATCCGCACAACCTTATTCGTCAACTTGTCCAGCAGTGATTGGGAGCCGATCCATAACATAAGGTAGACACCCAACCGGACCTGTCTTGTGGATCCAAAATGATGTACCTCTTTCATCGTAAATATTATGATCCATTAAACCAAGAATCGTGGTTTATGAAAGATTTAAGAGTAGGAGAAAATATTCGGATAGTGATTACCTTAATGACAGTCTTGAACTGATCTAGGACATCAGAAACGTAAGCTCTAATTTAGTAATTTACTTTTTTATGCTAAATATCTTTAAAAGATAAGCAACTTGTTGCAAAAATAATCTTCCTTTTTTTAGTTTTCCTTTTTAAATTATTTTATTATAAATTTTTAAAAGTGAAATTAAAAAAATTGATAAAATTATAACAATTTAAAGAGGAATTTATTGTTCTTAAATATATATATTTTAAACATTTTCCTTTTTTTGTATTAAAAAATGAGATTATCGAATATTATGATATAAAGTATATTCTTTATTATCTAATTAAAATTTTGATGATCTATTTCATGATATATATATATATTGTTTCAAAAATTTAGATAAAATTAAAAGGTCAAGATTTTTTAGAAAAACAAACCACTATATACTAAATACAAAAGAGGGTTTTAAAAATACATGTTCACTTCAGTGTTAGTCAATAAGATTTTTAGAAATGAGGGTTTAACCCCTATGAGTTAAGTATTTAAAAACTCCTTATGATTTCTAATGTAAAATCGGGAAAAATTTAATTTTTCTGAAAAATGGCAAAACGGTATTTTGTTGCAATGGTGTGTGAAAACTTGAAGTACAGATCTTGGATGATAAAGCAATTGGCGTTGGTCGTCTTGTGAAATCTAGTTACCGATCAGAAATTTCATCCGGATTCAAGATAATTGAAATTTTCGTTTTCAGTGGTTGGGTGACATGGATGGTATCGCGGCGTGATCATTAGATCTTACGTGGACACCAGATATGGACCATAACGTGATAACATGTGATCATCAATGACTTAACGGTTCATTATCATGTGACGCATGTTTGCCGATTATATTTAAAATACGTGGCGCCGGTGTGTTAAAAGCGCACTGGATCATCGGCGTTAGTCGTGAGAGAAATGTCTTGGAACAAGGTGATTGGAGGAGGGAGAAAGAAATGGAGAAAAATAATAAAAAACAACCAAACCTTGGTTTTAGGTGTTTCCAGGCATTGGGCTGGTGAAGTAGAGGCTAAGATTGATTGCAACAGACTACGATGTGGGTATCAAATCTGAATTTTCGTCAAGCTCGGTAGGGGTTTTCTCTACATTAGTTCATTTTCACTTAAAGAGATTAGTAAATGGCGGTATGGTACAACTTGACCATGGGACGAGTTTTAGGACATTTAATTTTTGGACGGTTTAGGACTGGGTTGTGAAGGTCGGTATCTGGGCCGGTTATGGGTTCCTTTGGTTCTAGAAATGTAGGGACTTTCGTTGTGAACTTTTTTTCAGAATAGTTTTCAGGCCGAGTTTGAGGACTGCTTAAGGGTTGAATTTATAGATGTTAATGACAATCTTGAACGTTGACAAAATAAATAAATAAATAACTAAATAAAATGAAAAATGCATTTGGGGCTGGTTTTGGTTCCGGGAATAATATATTTTGTGTGTTATTTCCCAAAAGCTAAAATTTTTGGACCGAGTCTAGATTATTAGTAAAGAATGGCTTAGTTTGCGTGGATTGTTTTTGGTGTGTTATTGCTGGAAATTGAATAACATGTTGAATGTGTTGAAAATATGTTAACATATGGGTGTTTAAATATATTAGCATGAATGGATGTAAATTATGTGTGTTTGATATAATTATCCATGATACTTAGTATAAAGTATGGAATGTAAATGTTTCATGTAGTGTTCCTTATACATGTAACATGAATTTTATCATTAACTTTTTTATTTTGCATTACTTAATACACGGGGACATGTCGCATTGTGTTGGGTGTGTGTGCATGGTTATGATCATTCATCATTTTTGGTGAATGAGTGGTGAAACTTCATTAATGGGACACAGCGATCGAAATAGATCTCATGGGTTGCATAGCATGAAAAATACGTGTGTTGGGCATAGCAAGAAGGGATAGATACCCCCTCGGGTGAAAACCCCGGTATTCTTGGTTAAACATATGGATCCAGCGATGAAAGTTCGCAAAAGTATTGGAAAGGCGCCCGGTGTCTTGCGCTGAGAACCCGAAAATCTGTGGCCCACAAATGAATAAACACACGGGATTTGATTAAATCAAATGGACATTGGAGGTATATCCAATGGGTTTTGTTTTATAAAACAAAAAGATTTTGTTTTGGAAAAAGGATCATTGGGTGAAACACCAATGATGAGTTTTCACATTTGGCACTTGCATGTGTGAGGGAGTCGGTGAGGACTCGGGACATGGGCATGATGAGTCACATCTCATTCATAGCATGTAGAATTTCAAGTATAGACTTGCATGTTTTACTTGGAATGTGTGTATTATTGTGTGAACACGGCATTGCATGTGCACTTAGGTGGGGAGTAGCCCTTGTAGGAATTATTCTCTACTGTGCATTGCACCCCATCATGGGACACCTTCTAGGTTGTGCTGGCAGACCCTCATCTGGGACCGCAAACATGAAGGAAACCGGTGGTGGTTTTGATTATATTTTGTATTTTATTTTGAGCACATTTTTGACATGTATATGTTTTTGTATAAAAGAATTGTAATCAAACTCGTATAGACTGTTTATGAGATAGTCTAGTGTATTTTATATGGAAATGATTGCCTATGCTCGGAAGGGTATGCAGGTTAATATATATCTACTTAGGTTACAATATCAAGAAACGGGATGCGGTGATTTGACATCGGGTTACTCGGTATTCCTACGGTATTCTGCAGGTTGAGGGGTTATCAACGGGACCCTCGGGATTTGGGCGTCACAGCTTGGTATCAGAGCTTAGGTAAACGATTACTTAGGGAGCTCGGGTGTGGGTATCCACAAGTATGGTCCTGATACTACTTTCGTCTTAACAGGTATCAAGAGTCTGAGTACCACACAGTAAAGGGCTGATGGGCATGGGTCTAGATCATGCATTGTTGTGTGTTGTGTGTTTTGTGCTTAACATGTTGTGTGATATGTGTGGTGATTTGTGTGAATAATATACATGGTGGATTGAATATGGAACACTAGGGTTAGAAAACATAACCTTAGGGGTTCGGAAAACAAAATGAACATGATAGTTCGGGAAGTGATTTGTATTAGTGGTTGGCATTATGCACCACTAAGGAAAAAGGAATGAACGATGTAGTTCATGATGTTAAAGTCTATTAGTGGTTAGAATGTGCACTACTAGTTAGACTGAGATAGAAATTTGATAACTCTATTAATATCTGACACGTGTAGATGGCTGGCAAAGGAAGAGGACGTCGGGGTGGTGGGCGGAGTAATAACCCACTACCACCGGATTTTGACTAACAAATCTTCATAGAGGCTATTGTTGTTGCGACTGCTCAGGTGTTGTTGCTACCACCACATTGCACAAAATTTGGTGCCATTGGGAACGAAGAGAGAGGGCGGGCTGTGTATCGAGGTTCGGGGCGCATCATCCTCGACCCTCGAGGAGGAGGGGCCGTGGTGCGGTCATTATTTCCAACTAGTCGGAAACAATCCGGGCGCTAGTGATAAGAGGATGGAGAGCCAACCTTCTTCTAGCTTCAGGAAGAAGCAAAGACTACCTTTACACATGAATCACAGGGGTGAGCCGTGGCCGCAAGGCGAGGACAAGATCCGATCATTTAGGGGTGGGGCATGATGCTCCCCAGCCAATTGGGGTAGATGAAGTGTTACCATTGTCCTTTAGGCCCCGGACACGAGCGGAGTTGCTCGGAGGCGGGGATCCCTAGGATTCACGAGACACAATAGTCTCAGGCGTCAGTGGGAAATGCATCGACGTAATTTGTTCCTCCTTATCCCTACATGGGCGGGAACCGGTGTGGAGTCGAGGCACGGATCGGGGTGACTGCGAGGACTTCAGTCGGTACTGGAGACCCGGGGCGTGTCTGCCAGTGATACCGCAGATGAGCTTGCGAGATCAATATGATATGCGAGTGCGTTACTCTCGCGCGACAAAGGTGTTACTTAATTCAGGTGCATCATATTCATTGTTGTTGCATCATGTGTGAAAGAGTTGGGCTTAGAGGTTAAGACCTTAGAAAAAGCCATTGTATGTAAGTTCTCCCCTAGGAACTAGGGTGAGTGTGGTTTGATATGTCAGGACTGTGAGTTTGAGATCTTAGGGATTCTACTCACAGTGGACCTAAGGGTCATGGACATGTTGGAGTTTGATGTCATCCTTAGGATAGACTAGTTGACGGCACACTGAGTTGTCATTGACTATGATCGTAGGAAAGTTACTACCTAAGCACAGAATGGTAATTGTGTTATGTGTTAGGGGGACTAGCACGATGCTTTACCCCAGACTGTGTACGATTTTAGATGGCACGACAGTGGATGGGTTGGTCAACAAGCCTTACCTCTAGGAACAAGGTGAGAAAATAGATGAGTCTACCGCGAGTAGTTTACGATTATGATGACGTTTTTCCAGATTAGCTATCGGGATTACCTCCATAGAGGGATGTAGACTTCTACATTGGATTTTACACCTAATGCATTAAGCCCATTTCTATAACTCATAAAATGGCGTTGAGTTGCGGGAACTTAGATCCCGGATATAAGAGTTGTTGAATGAGGGTTTCATTGGTAGGGCACTTCACCTTGGGGCGCTCGGGTTCTATTTAAGAAGAAAGAATTGATTCAGAGTGGAATGAAGCCTATGCGACGGGAATTCAGGGAGTGAAAGGAGCTCATTTGTCCCAGTATGATGATAGTCGAAAGGGACGGAGGTACACGGTGGATTGTGATGCCTTGAAAGACAAACTGAGATGTGTTTTGATATAGTCTGAGAGGGTTGTAGCTTATGGTTCTTGGCAGTTAAATGACCATGAGTGGAATTACCCCACATACAACATGGAGTTAGCCATAGTCTTTACCTTGAAGATTTGGTGCCACTTATCTATACGTTGAGTAGTTCGAGGTATTCTCATACCACAAAAGTCTGAAGTATATATTTGCATAGTGGGACCTCAACATGAGGCAACCTGGATGGATAGAGTATCTGGAGGATTACGTTTTCACATTGCATTACCATCCTGGTAAGGCAAATGTGGTGGTTGATGCACTCAGCCGGAGGTCACGTGGAGTTTTGGCTAGTATGGCTTCCCAGGAGTGGTGGATGCTCGAGACTATAGGATAGTTTGGGGACATGCTCAGGGTACATTAGGGAATTTAGTGGCTATGCCTTCCCTACTAAGCAGAGTGATTGAGTCTTAGGGGCAGGACGCAGAGATAGTGTCCATCAAGGATCGGGTATAGTCAGGTGCGGGTGACGAAGGATGGGGCATTCACACAGATGGTAGTCTTCGATATAGGGGATGAGTTGTGGTTCCCTAGTTGAAAGATCTGATAGAAAGATCCTCAGGGAGTTCCATTGCTCTCGATTTTCGGTGCATCAAAGTGGCACGAAGATGTACCATGATCTTCGTCATGATAATGCTTGGAGCGAGATAAAGGAACCGCGTTGGGGACTGTTGTGATGTGTCTCATGTGTCAGTAGGTAAAAGTTGAGCACTAGAGGCCAACAGGGCTACTCCGGCCATTGGAGGTAGCGAAGTGGAAGTGGGAACAATTCACGATGAATTTTGTGACTCACTTTCCATGGACATCGCGAAAGCATGATGCGGTGTGGGTGATAGTGGACCGGCTCACTAAGTCGGCACATTTTCTAGTCTTGCGGATGACCTTCACATTGGAGGAATTCTACAGGTTGTACATTTGAGAGATTGTCCAATTACATGGAGTTTCAATCTTTAAAGTATCGGACCGGGATCCTAGGTTTATGGCTCACTTTTGGAAGAGTTTCGGAGAGCCATGAGACACCGGTTGATGATGAGCCTTTACTTTCATCCACAGACCGAGCCCCGGCCCGGTCGAGGAGAGGACTATATACGGGTTTTAGAGGACATCTCTTTACTTGAGCATGTGTCCTTGATCTTAAGGGTAGCTGGGATGAGCATTTTCTTTTGGTGGAATTCGCCTATAACAACAGTTATCAGGCGAGTATACAGATGGCACCCTATGAGGCTTTATATGGGAGGTCGTGTCGATCTCCGATTTGTTGGACGGAGGTGGGAAAGAGATCCATCACGAGTCCGGATTTGATTAGAGACACCTCTGAGAAGGTGGATTTTATACGAAAGCGTCTTCTCACGGCTCAGAGCCGACAGAAGAGCTACGTTGACAGACGGCGTTGACCTCTAGAGTTTGAGGTAGGTGATCATATCTTCTTGAAGATGATGCCTAAGAGAGGAGTGGTCAGGTTCGGCAAGCGGGGGAAGTTAACGCCGAGATACATCTGGCCCTTCGAGATACTCGAGAAGGTGGGTACAGTTGCATATCAGTTGGCATAACCACCAAGTTTATCGAGTGTCCATGAGGTATTTCATGTCTCCATGCTCCGGAAGTACACTCCAGATCTAACTCATTAGTGGATTGGGGCTAGCTGGTTGTTGATGCGGATGGGACCTTCGAGGAGGGACCAGTGCTTATTATGGATAGCCGATAGCAGGTTTTGAGACGCAAGACTGTGAGGCTAGTAAAAGTGTTATGGCAACACCGCGGAGTGGAAGAGACAATATGGGAATGCGAGGACATAATATGTGCTAATTATCCTTTCTTGTTTGAGGATGCAAGTACTTTTTTTTTTTTTTTTTTGTCATTTGATATTGAAATGACTGTTGCATTTGCATGTGATATTGAATGTGTATATGTGTGTGAATTTCGGGGACGAAATTCTTTTAAGGAGAGGAGAATGTAAAACTCGGGAAAAATTCAATTTGTTTGAAAAAGGGCAAAACGGTATTTTGCCGTAATAGTGCAAGTGGAAAACCTATAATTTTTCTAGATCTCGGATGATGAAACAGACTTCACCATTGAAATCGTCTCGCAAAATCTAGTTACCTAATCGAATTTCATCGGATTTCGAGATAGTCGGAATTTTGCTTTTTTCGAGGCACTAGGTGTCGGGTGACACATGGAGTGGTGCCACATGGCATGACCATGTGGATGTTACATGACACCTTAGGAGATGGACACATGGCATGATAGCCATGTGGTGTAGCAATTGACACTTAGTTCATGTGTCCATGTGACACATGGCACTTGATTTAATGATTAAAACACATGAATATCTTAGCCCATATGTCAAGTCGATAATGTGAGATGGAGAGAAATATCTTAGGAGAAGAGGAAGACCAAATTGGTAGAGAAACAATTTGGTGGAGGAGGAGGAGAAAAGAAAAGGAGAAAAAAAAAAGAAGAGAAAGTCAGTTCTTGGGAAACCGAAAGGGAAAAAAAAAAAGAAAAAAAAAAGAAAAAAAGAAAAACAAAGCCTTCGATTTCCCTATGTTCCGATGGTCGAAGCTCGATTGTCTGAGAACTAAAGTTGGTCCTAAAGAAGTGCTCTGGCGTGGGTACCGAAATCGAATTTTCATCAGCTCAAAGAGGTAGGGGTTTTCTCCTTCTCTGGTTCCTTTTTACTTAAGGGTCGTAAATGGCTAGTATGAGTACGGCCCAACCATGGGGCGAGTTTTTCGGACATTAGAATTTGTTTAAACGATTTAGGGCCAGGTTGTGAAAGTCGGTATCGTAGGTTATGGGTTACAGCTTGGTGGAAAATGCATTTCGGGCTAGTTTTGGTTATGGAAATACAGGGATTTTTGTTTTGAATTGTTTTTTGGAACAGTTTTCGGGTCGAGTTTTAGAACTGCTTACTGTTTAAATTTATAGTCGTTAATGACAGTATTGAAATTTGACAAAATAAATAAATAAATAAAATGGAAAATGCATTTCGGGCCGGGTTTGGTACTGGGAATGATTGATTTTGTGTGTTATTTCCCAAAAGCTGAAATTTCTGGACTGAGTCCAGATTATTGGCCGGGAATGATTAGTTTGTGTGGATTTTTTTTGGTGTGTTATTACGGGAAATTGAATAACATGCTAAATTTGTTGAAAATATGTTGACATATGGGTGTTTAAATATATTAGCATGAATGGATGTAAATTATGTGTGTTTGATATAATTATCCATGATACTTAGTATAAAGTATGGAATGTAAATGTTTCATGTAGTGTTTCTTATACATGTAACATGAGGTACAAGCATTGGCATTTTTGCATTGCATATGCACGGGGACATCGCATTGTGTTGGGTGTGTGTGCATGGTTATGATCATTCGTCATTCTTGGTGAATGGGTGGTGAGCTCGGTAATGGGACAACGTCCAAAATGAGTCTCATGGTTGCATATCATGAAAAATACGTGTGTTGGGCATAACAAGAAGGGATAGATACCCCCTCGGGTGCAAAACCCGGTATTCTTGGTTAGACATATGGATCCAATGATGAAAGTTCGCAAAAGTGTTGGAAAGGCGCGTGGCGTCCTACGGTGAGAACCCGAAAATATGTGGCCCATAAATGCATAAACACACGGGATTGATTAAATCTAATGGACATTGGAGGTATATCCAATGGGTTTGTTTATAAAAGTATTTTTGTTTTGGAAAAAGAAGGATCATTGGTGGCTTGCAATGTGAGTTTTCCACGGTAGCATATGTGTGAGGGAGTCGGCGACGACTCATGGGCATGATGAGTCACATCTCATTCATAGCATGTAAATTTAATTATAGACTTGCATGTTTTACTTGGAATGTGTGTATTATTATGTGAACACGGCATTGCATGTGCACTTAGGTGGGGAGTAGCCCTTATAGGAATTATTCTCTACTGGGCATTGCTCACCCCTCTTAAGACCCCTTCCCGGGTTGTGCGGGCGGGTTGACCTCGTACGAGATCGCGAAGCATGGAAACCGGGTGGTGGTTTGATTATATTTTGTATTTTTATTTTGAGTACACTTATGACATGTATATATTTTTGTATAAAGAATTGCAATCAAGCTTCGTATATTTGTTGTGAGATAGTCTCGTGTATTTTATATAATGGTACCTATGCAGGAAGGGGGTATCTGAGGTTAATATATATGCAACTCAGGTTACAATCTCGAATGGGATGGGTGATGATGTGACATAATTGTTTTTGGTGTTCACAAGGTATTTTAATGAGATTTAACAAGTTGTCAACGGGACCGAGTTTGGGGTGTCACACTTAAGTGATCTTTTTAAAATTCTTCATATTTTAAGAACTAAAAAGTAAAAATAATAATTGATTATTCCTAAAATCACATACACGGTTTTTTTTTTTAAATCGTTTCACATACAAATTTTGTGAGATCCCAGAAAATTACAATTTTTTGAAAAGGGCAAAATCGTAATTTCAGTAAAAATCTGAAATTTTTCTAGATCTCGGATGTGGCAGTTTCAGTTGGAATCGATCTCATGAGAAATCTAGCTAACACGTGTTCGTCAGAAATTTCGAGCCTTAGGGTATTGGGTGTTAATAAGCGACATGTGATGTGACAAAAGTCACCTATAACATATACTCATATGAAACATTTTGCATGAGTAGAGAGATGATGGAAATGGACGGCCGAGAGAGTGCCATGTGTCAGAATCCAAGAAAGGGGACATAAGTGACATTATTTAAATTCTTAATAAGGAAAAGGACAAAATTTTGAATAGTGTCATCTCCTACCTTAAGGAGCCAAAAAGAAAACGTGAGGGAGAGGGAAACATTTACAGTGAGTTGAGTTTTTGATTTTTAGAGAGGGAGGATTTCTTCTAAGATCCCTACGATCGGATCTGATTTCTTCTCGGAGCAAGAAGGAAAAAGCTAATTTACGGTATGACTATGCGTGTGCATCCTGGCTTAGGAGTTTCAACAAACTCCATGAGGTAGGGTTTTATCTCACTTGTTTTATCGATTTAAGCGTTTTGTAATGCTTGAGTATGACGAGGTCGTGAGTGCCGTTAATCGTCCAAATTCGAATATGTGGAAATTGTGGAATTTTACATGATAACCCGTGATAGTCTACGGATCAAGCTTGGGTTGCTAGTGTATAATTTATGCTATAAATTATGTTTTGGTGTATAAGGCCGAAATGGCCATGGATTTCGTTCACAAAGTCGAACCGATGTCAGGAGAGTGGCCGTGAATGTGAATCCAAGGGTATCAATGCTCACGTGGAATAGTGTCCACAAAATATTTTTCGAGAAAATGTGTTTGGTGAGTGATTCAAATTGAGTTGCTCAGATGTTAATTAGCCATGTGAGCTAAATTGGGGTGTAATGGATCGAGAATCTACAGATAATATGTTTGGTGTGGATTAATTATGCTAGTAATGTGATATGTTATAATATATATTAGCAAGAGTTATTGGAAATGGCATAATGCATTTCATATGCACCGGGGTAACCTAGAGATTAGGTGTGAGTGCATGACATGAATTTTCTGAAAAATGAACATGGTGGAGAAAGGAATTTCACTGGATGATTTTCCGGAATAACGGGTCAATAAGACGTCCAAACAGATTTATTTCTAATGAGGACTATGACTGCTTCTTAAAGTTCTCCAACACATTCGCCTCGAAGGGTAAATTCCCATACTTTATCGAAATCCCTAGAGGGCTCGGTGAACACAAGTTTTGTTTTTGAAATTGTGTTTTTTCTCATACATGGCTTAGGTAAGTGTGAAGGAGTCGCGAGACTATACATGAATTCGCATTTGTGGTTATCTGCAAGTAGATCACTAATTTACTTGAGTGTGTGTTTACATTGGAGCATCAGATATGCACTTAGGTGGGAAGTAACTCCATTTTAGGGTAATTCCACTATCGGGCGATAACTCACTCCTCGTCGAGGGAATATTATTTCAGGTACAGTGGAGCCGCTCTCGAGAAGACGAGCATCATCTTAGAGGCCGATTGAAGAAAGCCGTCGCGGGCTTGATGTTTTGCATAACATGCATTAGAACTGTGTGATTTTAATATATGTTTCGGAAGTAAGCGTGGATAGTAACCTTGAACCATGTAATATAATTGGTTGAATATATTCGATGAGTATGACATGTGGAAAACATGGCCATTTTTACTGGTATGAGTCTCGCGATACGAGACGTGATAGATTCGCAAGCCGACGGTAGTCAACGACCCCGTTTGGGGGCGCCACAAACTTGGTATCAGCTAAGGTAAAAACGATTACCTTGGAGCTCGGTGGGTAGAGTTTAGGTAAATGAATACTAGGGCTTCGTGGCTTAGCCATAGTCTTTAAGTAGGGCGATATCACCACTTGGTGTGGCTCGATGTAGGGTTAGGTATGTTATTACCTAGGAAATCACGGGACATGATTAGAACACTACATGCATTATGTTTTATGTGATTGTTTGATGAATTTGGTGATTGATGTGTGAATGTGTGTAAGTAAAGTAATGCTGATTGTTATGAATTGTGCCATATGCTCGTGAATAGCATAGGAAAAATGTGAACACTAGTCGTGAAATTAAAACTTTAAAGCTCTAAAATTTTTGACAAAATGGTCTTAAAAACAAGTGGATGAAATTGTGTCGAAACAAGAAATAAGTAGGGTTTATGAAATTCTGGAAATTTATTCCAGTTTTTGCACATGAAAAAAAAGAAAGGGAATTAAAGTTTAGCTCATAAAATTTTTGAGTGTATGGATAGCAGTGTACAAGATACTACTTCTATGGAGTAGCAAGGAAGGCTACTAGTGGAAATGAAAAAAAAAAAAATTGAGGAGAGGAAATTTTTTAGGTTTTACAGTGGGTAAAATTGAAGAAAAATAAAGAAAATAAATTTTTATAAATTTATTTGGTGTACTGGAAAATGAGAAAAAAAATGTATATATATGTTTTTTTTGGGTGTTTCTAGTAGGAGAAATGAAAAAAAATGTGTGAAAAACGAAAAAAACAAAAAAAACATCGCAGAAACTGGAAATGGGCCACTGCCCAATTGTGTCACGATACAATGTGAATTGTATCGTGAAATGGTGGTCTGGAAGGCTAGCTTGGCTTGGGGGGGAAGCTGTCTCACGATACAAATTTTGTATTGTGGCTGGGGCGGCTTGAATGACAGGAGATTGTGTCGCAATACACGGTGTTGTATTGTAACAGGAGAAGGCTTGAATGGCTAAGAGACTGTGTCGCGATACAATGAATCAGACGCGACTGTAGGCGGCTTAACAGTTGATCGTGCTCGATACAATAAATTGTATCGTGACAAGAGAGGGTTGCTCGGATTAACAGAACATGATAGCGCCATTGTATCGTGACAAGCGGTAGCCCGGTAGGAGGTTACAATACAATTGACTGTGACGTGATGTTAGCAAGAGGTCAAGCCGGCCAGGTCAAAGGAGCATAACTTGCATATCTGGGCCAGCCAGCTACGATACTCCGCCCATGCAAGGCGCCAGGAGGCCATCACTTACACCCGATGCTGGGCCTCCGCGACTACGCCCTCCGGTCGTAGGCCGCGACACCGCCGGGGGGCATGCCCACGACACACCGGCGCGAGGCCTCGAGAGCACCGGGCGCACCCCGTGCACCATGCACGCCAGCCAGTGGTCTGTAGGTGCACACCGCGGCACTCGACCTATTTTTTGACTCGCTGCATTGGCTGCAACAATTTCACCGCTCATGAACACTGCTCACAAAATTTTTCAAAAAAAAATTAAAAATAAAAAATAAAAAATAAAAAATAAATAAAATGATAATAAAATTTTAAATAAATTTTCAAAAAAATTTTTTGATGTTGAATATGATTTAATATGTTGAATTAATTGTCTTGCATTACCTATAAATGCAGGGACATTGTGTATAAAATGTTTTCTGTGTATGAATAGTGTCTCGGGGCTGTGCTTATGCCTTAGAGATACTGCGTTGAGTTTAACTTTCCATTTGACATGTGTAGATGACTAGTCAAGGGCGAGGACGTAGAGAGCGTCCACGGTAACGGTCAAGCACTACCCAGCTGTTTAATCCAACAGCTTTTGCCGAGGCGGTAGTACAGTGGCAAATTTCGCCATCGCATGCTTTTTAGTGTAGCAGTAGTCAAGGAGGTCCCAGCAACCTCCAAAGGCCTAGTGGCACATCATCCTCCGACATTCACAGGAGTGAGATCCGATGGTAAGGCATCATTGGTTCACGCAGCCGAGAAGGTGTTAGAGGCCAGAGACAATACCTCGATACTTACTCAGATTAGGTTAGCCGTTGCTCCAACTAGAAGGTGAGGCCCAAGTATGGTGAATTTGGGCAAAGACTCCTGCAGATTCAGAGGCAATGACGCGTAGTTCCATGATCTTTTCATGTATAAGTATTTTCCGTGACATCATGAGATAATGGGCGTCTTGCAGGAATTCTTAGGAGCCGGGCTGTGATTTATGAATCTACGGAGCATGCGGCTAGATTCAGCCGAGCTAGCCCGCTTTTGTCGATGATTACGTACACCGGGACATGGCCAAAGTCGTGAGATTCGAGAATGGGATAAAGTTGTCCATTCGGGCAGGATTGTAGACTTCACCTACGCGACATGGACTCCATGGTCGGGACAACCCTTTTACTACAGAGAGAGAGATCGAGGATGCTCTAATTTGACTCGGACGCCGAGTGTTAGTAGCAAGAGGAAGGAGAGTCGCCTCTTCTAGTTCAGTTGCTTCAGGCTTCTAGTTCACGAGGGTTCTAGGAGCCAACCATCCGGTCGTGATGTAATTCGAAGTTGCTAACAAAGTCAAGTGTATGTGGTGTGCTACCATTACAATGTACTCGGATACACATGAGACGGTATGTTCTCAAAGACAAGGATCCTGTGGATTTCGGGACAAAGATATCCCAAAGCAATGATAGACAAGAGAGGGTGCAGCTTCATTCCACCACACCTCAAAGGTGGCCGAGGAACCGCCTGGGCCGCAGGTGCTATACGAGCCCGATGCCACGTAGGCCGCAGTGTGCCGAGGGTCGCACGGTATCCCGCAGCTGGGGATGTCGAGGACCCAGGCTGTCTACGCCTGCCGCGCAGGCCGAGCATGCGTATCACCCCGACATTCAGGTAATGCTTTATACCTGCAATTATTTTATTGCATCATGTTCATCATTGTTGCATCGTGCGTGATAGATTTGGGTTTAGAGGTTGAGGCCTTTAGAGAGATAATGGGAAATTCTTCCTGTGGATGTGGGTGAGAGCCTGATGTCATTCTCGAGCACACGGCCGTAGCCGATACCATCTAAGTTGTTAGTAATTCGACCTTTAGCAGGGTTGCCATAAGGCACTACACGTCTTGGAATCAAGTGAGGTTACATATGCACATGCGTGGGAATTTTGGGACGTAAATTTTTTAAGGAGTGGAGTAATGTGAGACCCTTGTACCCTAATTTTCAAATGGCAAAATCGTAATTTCCCCGTAAAATTCAAAATTTTTCTAGAGATTCCTGGATGACAAAACGGATTTAATCATGAATCGCCTCGCCAAATCTAATTCAACACGTCACTTCACAAATTCCAGACAAATCACTTGCACTTTTTTCGAGGCACTGGGGACGGTGTCGTGAAAACGATATGTGATGTGACAAAAGTCAATGATAAATATATACTCATGTGAAACATTTTGCATGAGTAGAGAGATGATGGAAATGGACGGCCGAGAGAGTGACATGTGTCAAAATCCAAGAAAGGGGACATAAGTGGCATTATTTAAATTCTTAATGAGGAAAAGGACAAAATTTTGAATAGTGTCATCTCCTACCTTAAGGAGACAAAAAGAATACATGAGGAGAGAGCATTTACAAAGGAGTTGAGTTTTGATTTTTGTGAGAGAGAGGAGTGACTTCAAGATCCGACCGATCGACCGCTTCTGATTTCTTCGAGCAAAGGCGAAAAGCCTGTTTTTACGCGACTATGCGGTGCATCGTTTTGAGAGTTTCAAATAAACTCCATGAGGTAGGTTTTATCCTACTTGTTTTACTGGACGGTTATGTTTTGTAAATGCTATATGATCGAGGCCGCGAGTTGCTGGACGGTCCCCAAATTGAACCTATGTGGAAATTAGAACCCATATGAGTGGTTTGTGATACTAATGGACTGCTTAATAGTGTGAAGCAATTTATGCTATAAATTGCGTTTTGGCATGTATAAGGCCGGAAATGTCATGGATTCGTTCACAAGATGTTGGGTGAAAATAGAAACAGTAATCCTAGAGTTCATGCTCACGTGAATAAGCAGGTTCATTAAATATTTTTGCAAAAATGTGTTTGGGTGGAGTGATTCGTTGCTCTCGTATTTGTTAATAGACCACATATGAGCTACTTTTGGTGTGGATTGAGTTTTGTATAACATGTTTATGTGGATTAATTGTGTTAGTATGTATATGTTATATAGGTTAGCATGAGTTGAGACATAATGCATTTACAGAAAATCTGAGTCGAGATTAGGTGTGAGCGCATGACATTTAATTTTCTCTCAAAACGAACACGGCTGCGGTAGTTGAATTTTCACCGGATGAGATTTTCCCGAGAAGGGGGTTGGGAGCACCGTCCAACGTATCATTAATGAAGACCATGACTGCTGGAAGTTCTCCAACACATTCGCCCGAGGGTAGTCCACACTTACCGAAACCGATAGTGTATTTTCGAGAACAACAAGTTTTGTTTGAAATGGTGTTTTCTCACGCGCAGTAGTGCGGCGAAGCTGGCGGTGACTCGGCATACTGAACGGACATTTAGACATTCAAGTAGGATAACAAATTTAGTTGAGTGTGTGTGTTTATTATCGAGCATTGCATGCTAAGCACTTAGGTGGGAGTAATCTATCTCGCAGGTAATCTAATTATCGGGTGATAGCTCACCTCGTTATGGAATATTATTTCGGGAGCGCTCGAAGATGACTCATCTTAGAGGCTCCATTTTGGAAGAAAGCCGGCCAGGCTTTTGATGTTTTTGTATAACATGTATTAATTGTAGATTTTAATATAAGCGTTTCAAGTAAGAGTGATGTAGTAACTCTGAAACCATGTAATATAATTGGTCGAATATATTTGGATGAGTATGACATGTAGGCCCAAGAGGCAATTTTTACTCGGGTATGAGTCTCGCGATACGACGATATAGATTCGGGTCGGCCAGGTAGTCAACGATCCCTGCTTCAAGGCCACAAATTTGATATTCTAAGACCTTAAAATATCAAATACAAATTTGATATTCTAAGAACTAAAATATCAAAATCGCTTTTGAAAAAATATATCAGTAAACTAGAATCATACAAAAAGAAGGAGATGGTAATGGGAACTGCAAAGGTGCAAAATATGATATGTTTTTTTGAATCATAATTTTATTCAAATACACCTTGTTTCATTCACAGTAAATCAAAATCAAAATTATAATGACACACTCAAGCCCAAATGTATATAAATATATGGCTCTCCACGATTTTCATTCACCATTCATGAAGGAAGAATAGTTGAGATGGAAGACAAAGTTATATTCGGCTTAATCATCCTATCTTATCCCAATTCTGCTGTGTAAAATTTCTTCTTCTTAATTCATTATCGCAGGTATATATTCATATGAACTGAGGATAGTTCCATTTATCAGGTGTTATTGTATATAATATGTAAATTTTTTACAAAAGAGTTTAACTTGAGATCTATTTTGTGTATTAAATTAATTTGATTAATCCGATTTTTAAAATTTTGCTCTAATTTTTTAAATCATGTATGCATATTGCATTTGGTGAAATAAAATATGATTTGTGCTCTTGATTGTTCATAAAATCACATATGTATTGTTTTTTGTTTCAATTATTTCATATAAGTATGTGAATAAAAATAATTTTTTTTACATCGCACGTTAATGTTGAATCACATCAAATACATATTTCTCAGACATTTCATAAATTGATAAATTTTGGAAATTAGGAATGAACACTTGATAAATTAGAATTTTTATTATTTAGATAAGGGAAAGAGGAATTTTGTAATTTTGAAATTAGAAAAAAACTCTTAGAAGTGAGAGTGGAATAGAAATTTTGAGATGAAATAAAATATATAAATAAATAAATAAAATTTACTTTTTAAACTAGAGAAAATTTGAAAATCTTAAATAAAAGAAGTGAAAATTATTTATTCAAACCTATTTTTAAATAACATTAGTAATTTCTTTACTACAAAATTATTAATTTTGATTTATTTTATTTTTCTTATTATTAGTTATTGTAGTTATTTAAGTTTATAAAAATCTATTACTATTTATAAAAGTCCATAAAAGTCTATCAATATCTAGAAAATTATGTCAAAGTCTATAAAAGTCTTTTAAAATAAAAGTCTATAAAAGTCATCCATACATTTACAAACTTTATAAAATTCTATCAATATCTATAAAATTTTGTCAAAGTCAATAAAAGTCGTTTAAATAAAAGTAAATAAAAGTCATCCATACATTTAAAAACTATACAAAAATCTATAGAAGTCTTTAAAAATCTATCAAGCACTATAAAATTCATCATCTTAAAACAGTCTATAAATGTCATTAAAAGTCCTAATCTAATACACCCCCCAAAAATTAGAATTATTTTTCGAACCATCATTTATTTTTAATTTTATATTAGTTTAAAACTCCCCAACGATGTGGAGTTGCTAGTGATGCAATGGATGAGGGTGTAACTTCCGATGTGATTGAATATGTCTGAAGAGGTGTTAACGATGAAGTTGTTGAATATGTTTTGAAAATTTCTTTTTCTTGTCTTTTCTTGTTTTATGTATCTCCAATCATTCTCAATTCTTGACTCATCTTCACATATTTGAAATTTGAATGTTATTACCACTGAAATCCATCCTATGAATCCACTTCCTATATTAAACAGTAGTACTACTATTCCCCATATTTTATATTATATTATTATTCTCTTATTATTTTATTCTTATAAAATAATTATTTTATAACATATTTTATTTTTTTACGATATATATTTATTTTTCATTTATTATTTTATTAATTTTGAATTATTTTTTGTACACAATATATATAAAATGATTTAGTGCTCTTAATCATTAAATTTTTATTAAATTTTTTTTGATATTGATATAATACATTTTTATTTATACAAATAGGAAGTATTAAGATTTAAGTAACTAATTCAATAATTTCTTATAGGTAAAATACAATTTTAAATTGAAAATAAAAGAACATAGATTACATCATATGATGCTTGCACATTCATTTACTTAAACTAATACATTTGAGCTACAAGAAACATTGTTGCTTACTCTCATAAATTATAGTAACAATGCTTGAAGAAAATAAATTATGGAAAAACTCTTTGATCACATGATTCTGATCCATTTGAGGGTGAGTTTTGCTGCAGTGGAGATTATTGAAAATGACTCTTAAATCCTAAGCAAGTGTGGATCAAGTCGCCAAAATGATGGAAATTTTAGTAATCTTAATGAATATGACAAAGGAAATTATGTGGCTGTGATATACCACCGTATTAGTTTTTATATCGTATTTTTATCATTTAATGGCTTTATTATGTAGCTTTTATTAATATTGTTTTATTTTCAATGTATTACGATGCCTAGAATATAATATTTATTAGTTTAAAATGCCTTTTTAGGTTTTTGATATTTTTGTTTATTAGAATTTTATTTATTTAATTTATTTTGTTTATGTATAAATAAAAATAAAAATATTTTCATATATCATATTCCTAAAAGTTCTAATTTGATAAAATAAAGATTTGAAGAATGAATAGTGATTTAGAGTTAAAAATGGAAATTATTGGTTGGAGTTGGAACTCCAAAAAGTGGGTCTCATCATCCCAAAATATGGAGAATATGTGAAACCCCGAGTAAACCCACTGCAAAAAGGGTAAATGGTAATTTCGGGTCAAAATCTGAATTTTTTCGTATCTCTGATGACGAAATCCAACCCTCAATCGCTCACTAAATAGAGGCTACAACTTTGAATTCTCACACCGGACAATCAAATTTCATCAAGCCGAGGCAACAAGGTCAAAGTGACTGGCACATTTTTGAGTGGTTTCACAAGGTGCCACATGGACATGTGACATCTCCTAATTGGATGGAAATTCAAAATAGGTAGATAAGAGGATAAGAAATCCAAGTCAACTGCCAGTAGCAAGTGAGAGGACAAAAGGGAGAATAAATGAAAGATTATCTCTTTCTCTTCATTTTGCATAGATTCCGGCGTGGAGGGGGGAGAAATAGTTTTAGAGAAACCAACTTCTGCAATTTCACGACGGACCTCCACGACCCAACGAGGCAAGAAGTAAAGTTGCTTTGCGCTACAAGGGCTATGCGTGAGCACCGGTTTTGTGGAGTTTCGACAACTCTGGGAGGTAGGGGTCTTCTCCTACTCGGTTTATTTTTGGTTTAAGAGCCATTAAAATGGTTTGCTATATAAGCAAGCCATGTTTGATCAATCCCAAATTTTGGGGACTCGATTAAAATTTGGGATCGGTTAGCGCTGTGGACGTATTAGATCGTTATTGGTCCATATGTCAAGCCAGGTGTTAAATCGTGGTCGAGTGCTCAATGAATCAGAATTGGTCCTTGGGAGTGGACCTAATGTTGAATTTTTGGGTAGTTTCTGACGTTTAAGATAATGCTTAGGACTGTTAAAACAAATCGCTCGGGTGGTTGGACCTAAATTCTGTCCGTATGCGTATGTTGTTTGCATAATATTGCTTAAAATGAATGGCTTGGAGTGTGTACGGAAAAAGAACTGTTAATGCATGTAATTTAATGTGTTAACATGATGTTTGAATTGTATAATATATAATTGTGTGTGAGCCATTGGAATTAATTGTTTATTAGCTTATGTGAGCTAATTTTGATGTCATTGCTATGAATAAATAACATGTGTTGGGTATGTGTAATTTTATTAATAGGTAGTGAATGATATATTGACACTATTGCATGAAAACGGCATAATGTGTATTTCATTAATCATGAAGGTCCAAAAAAAATAGGGTGTGAGTGCACATGGCCATGAATGAAAAAGGAAAATGGTTGTGAAAAGAATTTCAAAGGAAGATTTTCGAAGAATTGTTGAGAGTTGTCCAACGCCTTCACGCTCTAGAGAAAACAGCAACTTTCTAATTACCCAGCACACCCCACCTCGAGGTTGTCATCAGAGTTTTGATCGGTGGCCTGGTAGTATAGTGTTTTCGGAACAAACCTTGTTTTGAAAAACAAGCAGCTTTCACACTCTGGCTTAGCATGGAGAGTCAGCAGGCCGAAGTGGGAAAGGGTGAGTCACATTCTCAATATCCATTTCACGTATACTGAAAGCAGAACATATGTTTTGCTTGAATGTTATTTTGGCATGCCAGTGAGTGACTAGTGTGGGGAGTAACCCATGTAGAGATTGACAACACTTATCAGATGTCACCTGCTTGGGAGATCCTCTTCTGCATAGTGAGTGTTTCCCAGAAGACGACACTCATTAGGCGTTAGAAGAAAGCCAACATGTGGTTTGATTATGTTTTTGTAAATATGTATTAGAATTTCACTCTTAATATAGGCTGCTTGTATTAATAGTGATGTAACCGTGACGCCCAAATCCTGGGGGTCCGCTGACACCGTCAACCCGCCGTAATGTCAGAAGCCGGTGACCCGACATCTCATGAAAATCGCGTAGTCCCTTTGTACTGGAGCGGTATAACCGCCCAACAACTAATATAACAAATCCATGAGTAAAACTGCCACTTGGGCCTCCAGCAACCACATACTCATCCTAATAATTCCCAACTATATACAATAGTTCAAGAGTTAATGATTTACTCTTATACAACACATACATTAAAATAAAAAACATTCTAATACATGTATACACGAAATGAACCCAAAGCCACAACCTAGCTTTCTCAAACCTGCCCTATGATGAGCCGCCTCAAGATCACACCCCCTGCACTGGTAAAATAATATCCTCGACGTGGTGAGCTAATGCTCGGCAGAATCACCCTGCTGGCTACTCTCCACCCAAGTGCATATGCACAGCTCCAATGAAACATACATTCAAGTAAATGCGCAGATCCTACCTGAATGTCACATGATCAACTTCATACCCCGAGTTCACCGACTTCCTCACACTTTGCCTAAGCCACGTATGAGAAACATTATTTTCTAACAAAGATATTTGTTTATATTATTTGTGGACAACCCTCCGATACTATTTTTGACCTTCTCCGATTTTTTGACCCTCCATGGTCAATTGGGCCGACCGACGACATATTTTATATTGACTACCCTCCGATAATTTTGGCAGCATCAACCCTAAACCATTTCCTTCAAGAATCACCATGCACTCACTCCTACGCAGGTGCTCCTGTGTATGGAAATGCATGCCAATTCCATGTAATTTATAAAACATGCAAATATAATCATGCATATATTCACATAAATCACACAAACATGTCATGTAATTTCACCATCACTGGAGCATCAAAGACCACGCGGCTAATAATGATCAAACACGAGCAACTCGGATTTGAATTACTCAACAACCAAACACACACATTATTTCACAAAATACCAGGACACTACTCTCGAGACAGTGAAACCCCGGTTACTATTCTGCAAATCACACAATCACTTCGCTCACTTAAGTGAACTCGAATTTCACTGCTGATTCTCGCTTCACTGTAAAGCATACATTAAATACATGATTGCACAACTAGCAACCTGACCAGCCCGTGACAATGGATTGTCCACATGTGGGTTTCAAAAATCCATCACCTCGGAGCCGATTTGGAATGATCAAACGCCCCTCACGCCTCAGTCTTCAACCAAACATTAACAAAAGTACTTTAAACGAAGACACCAAGTAGGGAGAAATTTTTACCAAGTGAGCTTGTCGAACTCTAAATACCGTACCCACGCCGAAGCTCCTCTCTCCGCTGCAGAGAGCATCTTTTCCTTCTTTCCCGACGCAATGCCGAAAACTTAGAGAGAGTCTAACCTTCACTCTAAAACCCATCTCGAGCAGCCACTGTAATTTTTCCTCCCTCTATCATCACGCTTTCCTTTATTTGAGAAGACAAACACTATTCCTGTTTGTCTTTTTCACTTAAACACCCAAAAATGACATTTATGTCATTCTTTTCCCGCTTTGACACTCGCACTATCTCGCCGTCCATTTATCCTTTCAATACCATGCCACTTATGGCACATGAGTACGTGTTATATATGACGCATCGGAAAATCGTTTACCAAGACCAAACGCCGTGCCTTAAAAACGTGCAATCTCGTCACCATCGCTCCCACTGAATCGCCGGGGTAATGATTATTCATACAGAAGATTCAACGGTGAAAGCCATTATCCGAGATCTAGAGAATAATTTCGATTTTTGACTAAATACGATTAGCCTCTTTTTCCGCAATATTGGAAATTTTGGGTCTTACACAAGAACTCTTGAGACTATTATAATATAGTGTTGATGTATTTTGGTGAGTATTACGGGTAAAATAATGTGGCCATTTTTACTATATATGGGTCTCATGAGACACAATTTTCACAGTCGATTATCAAGCTACAGGACCCCCCTGAAATGGGGCGTCATAGAATATGCCAATTTGGAGTAGAAAATGGAGATTTATGGTTGGAGATGCTCTAATGAAGGATAGAGATGGTTAGTCAACCGTATGGATGTGTTGGGTTTCCTGGTTGTTTGTTGCAACATTTTGTGTAACACCCTAGTTTGCTGACTTGGTCTAAAAATCCTCCTTAACTCAATCTTCAGTTTTGGAATGCCACAATAGCAGCTGCAGTAACAATTTTCTTAGATGTGTGGCAATCATATGATATCACATCGGTTTCATATGAGATTGTGGAATGGTATTTGGTTCTGAGAGGTTTCTCTCCACCTATTAGGTCGGGGTATAGGCTTCCCTATTAGCGTTTAGGTACCTATCGTTAGCTTTAATTGAAAGATGAGATGCATGTTAGGAAAGGGTTATTTGAAAGAGGGCTACCTTGTGCCTCAAAAGAGGTTTTCTGGAAAGCGTGAAGCTTAATTAGAGTGTGTGAGCCGCTGACGCCTGACTCTCTCTAAGGGTGGGTAATGATATTTATCCCTCATATTCCACATGAGGAGCAGGTCAGCTTCTGAGAGATTTCTCTCATTTACTGTGGCCTGTTTTTTTAGGTCAGCGCATCCTATCGGGATTTGATATTCACCATGATATGGCTTTCATTGAGAGCCGGTGTAGAGCAGGAAAGAGCTACTTGGAAGAGGATTACCTAGCGTCCCAAGAGATGGTCCACAGTGAAAGCTATCTAGAGTATGAGACGCCCTATTGTCTGTCCTCTTAGGAATGGGCAAATTTTGTACGATCCCACACATCATCATTTCCACATTAGAGACTGTAGAATACCAAGGTCGGCAGTTCTTCATCTATTAGCCAATTTTTTGATCGGGCTCTTCTATCGGGCTAGATACCTATATGATAGTAGAACCAAATGGATATCTTCTCCTCCAATGAGCCTGCATTTCTTATGGAAAAGAGGGGGAGTGGTAATTAGTTGTTTCCTTTGGTTTCACATATGGCAGAATGACTGGGTGTTCTTGATGAGCTTGATCTACATAAATCAGGTTTTGACAAATAAATGTCAAAGGGGGAGATTGTTAATATTGATGTGTTGATATCTCTCTAGGCAAGACCATAAAACATAGAATTTTTCAATACTCTTTCTTTTATATAAGGTGGGCATCTCAAGTCTCAACGTTGAGCATTGATTGCAACCTCGAAAAAGGTAAGCTGACTTATCCCACTCTCCATATCCACTCCATCTGTTTCTTTCAATACCTTCTCTTTTCTACTCTTCTCCCGATTGATCTTAGGATTATATATTGTCTTGTTTTAGTGAAATGGAATATATATATATATATATATATATATATATATAGTATATTAACTCCCAAGAATTTTTAGTCTGTTTGGGAAGTTTTAAGTGCATGAGAAAAAGTTCCACTTTTTTCTTCTACATGCTTAGAGAGATTTGTTGGGTTGGTGAAGATTAGAGTAGGAAAGGTATTTTTGGGTAGTGTTAAGAATGAGATGTGAATTGAAAGATTAGAATATAAAGGTTTTCTTTTTAATGTACGTTCTTGGAGAGAAAAGATTTGTGGAAATGTGATCAAGAAAGATATTAATCTAATTTCTCTATGTCAATGCTAGAAAATATGTACTCAACTTGATAAAAATTAAAATGATTTGAAAATAACAATAAGAAAACTATTTATATTTTTTATAAGGTGGGTTGTAGGAATGGGCTTACATGCATCCGAGGTTCATGTGTAAACATTTGTGGGGTTGCTGTTGGACAAAATTGATAAATATGTTTTTATTGGACAATGTTGTCTTAAAGGTGATGCATATGGTCAAGTGGTTGTGTTGTGCCTTTGGTTCTAGATAATTTGCATATTCGTGATTAGATTCTAATCACGGAAAACCCTAATTCCGATTTTGAAAACATCAATATATATATATATATATATATATATATATATATATATATATATGAGTATATATATATATGTATATATATATATATATTATCATGTGCTAATCAAGTAGGAAAGTGTATTTTTCAAAAAGTAAAAATCCAAACATAACAATTTTATTAACACTATCGACCTGAATTAACAAATTTACTAAAATATATTTTAATAAATTCACAAATTCAAAAACGTTCCCTCAAAATCTTTCATACGCACATTTATCAACCCGTAAAATCTTCAAGAAAGGAAAATTGGAAGTTTCTTGCTAAAACGTTCATTTTTATGATAACTATTCGATCATAACGTTCATTTTTATGATATAGAATCTCCCAAGATAATAATTTTTATGATATATAATCTACCAAGATAATAATTTTTGTGATATATAATCTCCCAAGATAATAATTTTTATGATTTACAATAACGCACTTTTATGCTAACTATGAGATTGAGAATATAAAATATATCAATTTAATTAAAATAATAATTTTAAAAGTTAAAGATAACAAAATATATAAAATTAAATTGAATGACCAGACGCCCATTTCCTCGAATCATGATCAACCCTGGTCAACCCGCTGAATACCGCTGTGGACGTTCGGGTACCGACACCTCACCACGGAAATACCGGGCAGAGTCTCCTTGTACCGGAGAGCTCTAAATCTCAGCAGGTACAACCTGTCCTACCACAACCACCACAACGGGTCCATATACAAGGTCCATATACACTTTAAATGAGTAAAATGGTCACGGGCCCATGCAGAACAATGCTCTCACAAAATTACCTATCAACCATATACCACAGTTCAATAGTCAGATCACTTTAACAAACATATATTAAAATTAAAATCATGCTTCACATAATCCATGTCAAAGTCACATGTTCCGCTTTCTTCTCAAAACTACTTAATGAGTGTCGCTCCCGATCGCTCCTCAGATCAACATATTCTCTGGATAGTATGAGCAAATGCCAAGAGTGAAAAATCTCCTCATACATGGGTTATTCCCCTGACCTAAGTGCACATGCAATGATCCAACATAAACACACACTCAAGCAAACAAGAAGATCTATACTTGAATGTCTACATACCCAATCCCGTGTCTCAGTCCTCACCGACCCCAACACGTCTGCCAACGCGAGAAAACATCCTTTTTATTTCTTTCATAATCGCACTCACACCACTTTCTAGGTTCCTCAGTGCATACGAAACGATATGCCATTCTTCAAACCACACACGTCAATATATCATTTACACATATATTAACAAATTTACATACATGCCACATGTTATTTCAACTCACATTTGTTAATATCGGGCCTAGCTCACTGGAGCTTAATTACAATTCATTTCAATGGCTTACACACAATTATATTTTTATATAATCTCCACATCATGTTAACATTTAATTACATGCATTAACATGTTTAATTTCTCACAATTCCGCGCCATTCATGCTAATATTATTACATGCATGGTTAACACAATTAATTTCTATAATTCATTATTCGATTCAATCATAATACGTACCAATACATGAAGCACTTACCAATCAAGAATTACTTTGAATCACTTAAACATGTATTCACATTCAGAATCACGGAAACGGCTAAACTCTCGGTTGGCACGGGTTTTCACAAATACACAATTAGAGATTTTCCACTCGTCTAAATGTTTCTAGATCCAAATTACAACAAATCAAGTCTCAATATCCCTAGAACCATTTATACTGCCAGCTTAATAACACATGTAGGAAAAGATCCTTACCTTCTTTGATAACTAACTCCATCAAATCTTGTCCAAAGCTGTAGCTCATATATAGGGACGACTTTGTTTTCACGCATTCGAGAACCGACAACCAACTAATGGAAATCTTGTATATACACTCTTTCTCTCTTTGAATCATCATACAACCTCAGCCCATCGTTCACTGTAATGTGATTTTTAAGCTTTCAAAAATGGAGAAGAAGACTATTTAGCTTTGTCTTATTCTCATTAAACATTTACACTCCTTCCATGTCCCTTTGCCTTGATTTTGACACTGCAAGCTCCTAGGCCATTCATCTTACTCCTTCCACAATCATCAACATGTGTCAAGGCTTGGAGGCAATGAAGAAATACTTTTTCACATCACATGTCTTTCACAAGCCGTTTTACGGCACTCGACATCCGATGCCTCAAAAAACGTGAAATTCCGACTATCTCGAAATTCGACGAAATTAGACGTGGTAGCTAGATTTCGCGAGACGATTCCAACGGTGAAGTCCGTTTTGTCATCCGAGATCTAAAAAAATTTCAGATTTTGACCGAAATGACCTTTTTGCCATTTTTCAAAAAATTGCAATTTTTTCCGTTTAGAGATCCCCTTCTCAAAAGTGAATTTTGCCCAAATTTGATAATCACAATAAAATTTATGGCCATGCAACGTGCACTATTATACGTAAACTACTATTTAAGATTAAACCACTAAACCATCGCACTCCACAACCCACACAACCCCTCGCCAAAACGACCTTCCAGAAACAGGTGAATCACCCACAACCCAATGGTTTGCCACTTTAATCCATGTCATGAATGGAGATTCATATACCAGCCTGTTTACCACCAACACCCAATGCAATTTCCAATGGTATCCAAATCCCTCTAGTCACTCCCGACTCCAACACTAACATCGGCCCTGGCCGTGATAATCACATCTGTGGCTTTCTTCACTTTAGAGTTACCACCCATCACCTACTCAAGTCTACGTGATAATACGACCAGGCCATCTCGAGTCACTCTCGACTCCCATCACCTAACTCTAAGTCTTCGTGATAACATGCAATCGTGTGTTTTCTTCCTCTCGCAACAGAACTTTTCTACCACACTCACAGCTTCTTGCACCACAATCGAAACCATATCTCTCCACGTCTTGGCACCCCGCACGTAAATGACATTCCACTTATCACTTACAACTAATAAAGAAATGAGCACCCATCGGTCTCAATACACCCACGTAAATTTTTGACACCCACTTTGCCCTCAACTGGGCACGTAAAATTTCTGACATTCCACCGTCTCTTACACCTCGCCATCGTAAATTTCCTGATATCTCCCACTCAGTCTCTTGTACCACACAGAATTTCGATAACTCCACTTGCCCTTACACCAGACAAAACTGGTGATATCTCCCTGGTCCCCACAAACACAAAATTTCGACTTCCTCCACGTGTCTCTTACACCTCTTAACAAATTTGAATATTCTCTGCCAACCACATAGAAATTCTGATAGCTCTCGGTCTCTGCCACCTCACATAGAAATGTGAGATCTCCTGTGTCTCTTACACCATTACAAATTATGATATTCCGTCTTCTACACCCAATATTGCAGAGATTTCTGATTAACTCATTGGTGGTCTCTCACACCACACGTAGATCTTCGTATTATCTCCCAGTTCATATTACACCCAATATCAGATTTTCGACAACCCACTGCCTTACACCACAAAGCAATTTTGATATTCCGCCCTCTGCAACCCACACACTGATATCTCCCAGCCTTCACACACCACAGGTAAATTTGGTGATATCTCCAAGGTCTCTACACCTGCTTACGCAGATTCTGATATCTCCCTGCCCCTCTACACCACGATTTCGCATTAACCCACCTGGCTCTTTAAACCCGACATTGCACTCCCAGATTTCTCCCGGCCCCACACCACATAGAAATTCGGATATTCCCTGTCTCTCATACCCCCATAGAATTGTGGATATCTCCCGGCTTACACCCCACACATGACCTGATACTAACGCAGGCCCCCTTCACCCAACTCTGTGCCACCCCAGGATTACCACCCCTTTCTTGCTTTCGGGCCAATACATAATACTTCATTTCACTGAACTGATAAATCTAATGATAGTCCCAAAGACAAATCAACTACACTACCCAAGAGGGTGAACATCATACCATGCGACCACGACTTTAATGATGCACCACCTGGGTTCACAATGAGCACTTCGTGAGATCTCTAATCCTAATCTCACCATCAGTCAACTTCAACCACATCCGTGCAAAGAACACACACCCTTTTTTCTTTACGCGGCTTCTCTAAAGGCCTTCTCAAACCTATGTTCAAATGCTCATAAGATGTGACAACAAATTGAATATGATGACCAATTCCAAACGCCATCAATAACAAGTGCATGAGCAGAAACTGACTTCAGATATCCATTGCTCAGATGTCAAACATAGTACCTTGGCGACCGCCATCTAAGACAATCTCGCCATATGCCCAAAGTCACAATGGTAACATCGTCACCATTTAGCCTGATTCAACCTTCTCACAAGAAACTCAGGTTTGAATTCCTCGACTATGCTTCGTCCCCACTGGCAGATCTGGTCACGAAGCTCTTAAAGCAGTGGCACCGAACCATACGTTCCCCAATCATATTAAAGCAGAACTGTACCGTGTCCTCCTCCACCAACGCCATCGGACCTGTGTGGTCACCTAAAACCCCGATCCGTTTTCGGGCACTTTCTCTCATATAACCGTCATGGTAATGGTAGCACACCATCTCGCCATCCCGACGAACTCGATTCCCGCTCCGTGGACAACCCCGTTTAAAGTGTTCAGTCATTTTGGGAGAAATAACATCATCCACCCTACTCGACCAGAATGTCCTATCCTCGCCTCGGTCCTCGATAACCTGCCCGTCCCGATATCTCAGAAATGTGGCCTTCCTCGCTTTCTTTCTGTCAGCGAAGATGAATCTTTCCTCGGCATCAACAACTCATATCTCGGATGCTCACAACATTTCCACCTTCTCTCGTGGTCATAGTCTTCGACCTGGGGAGTCCACCTCTCAACTATCGAGGACGAGCAAGCTTTGCAGCCGGAGGTCGCTTTTACCCAAAATGTCACCACTCGATGCTCTGGCAGGTAAATACAGGATCGTAATCCTATGGCCTCGCAGCGCCCGCCGTCAAGTCGCTGTGCTCGATCAAAGACCCGTGGACGCCTCACGCCCTCGCCTCGATCAGCCATCATACAACAAATGACAAGTTAATATTCAACGACATCTCACACGCAACACGCAAATTTCAGACACTATTCACATCTGCGAAAATTTTACACTCTGGCGTCCATGATCTAGGTACGCCGCAAGACATGACTGACTTGTATCATTCAAGAAAATTTATTACGCCGGCGACAAAAAATTGAAAACTTCAGAATGCTGTCATTGGCGAACAATATTCACGAACGTTGTTCCAACAAAGGACCGCAACGCACCGAGTCAACATTATCGAGCGTGCACATCGCACCACCGCCATCGCCAGATACTATGAGCCAACGCGCTGCGGTCGCAGGTTTCGCCGTCGTATCGCAGTCGCCCGCCGCGGTCGTTACAACACGGCGGCACGCGCGACCGTGGTCGCGCTGCGTGTCAGGTAATCAGATTTCGCCGCGGCAGGAAGCCGTCGCTACGCCGCGTCGCATCATGGCGCTTCCCCCGTACCGCAGGTCGTCGGTCGTCAACGACAACCCAATCACGTTTTCCGCCACGATAGCAAACCATTGTATCGCGAACATCACCTCCGCGCCAGGCCGCCTCCTCTCACTGTATACCATCGACGCGACACAATTTACCATCCAGCCGTGACGCCGAAGCGCACATTGTTGCGGCTCTGCTCGATCGCGTCAGCCTATCTCAACGCAGATCACGCGCCCCCGCGCGCCGGGCCGCGACGTGTCGTATCACCGTTCTCGTTTACGATACACTCATCGACGCGGACTCAACACGGTGCAAATGGGCGTGAGTCTTAATCTTAACTCCGCTTCTTCCGGAGCGATTTTTGTTTTCACCATTTTTCATTGTTCACCTACCGAAAGACCCTTTCAAAAAATATTATTTATTATTGATTTTTCATTTAAATGTAAACTACAAAAATATTATTTTAAATATTTTTTCCCGTTTTACACACTGATAAAACCCCGTAAAATTTTCTCAACACACCTTTTTTTTTTTTCCTTCACAAATTTCCAGCCTACTCCATAGATGCGTAGAATGAACACTTATCTATTACAACTCCCAAAAATTTCGTGAGTTATATTTCAACCCCCTTTCCTCAAACTGAACAATTCCATAATTTCATAAAACCTAACTTGTCTTATTCAACATGAGCTACCTGTCCACAGACTTTTCATCATTTTACCTAAAAATTATTCAACACCTCTGGTGTTATATTTTTCTTCTGCCTGTTCTTAAACGTTCATATGTTACTACCAAGCATACAAATCACACAATTCATACAACATTGAATATTCATTGACATCACTCATAAGCTTATATTAATAGAATTAATCATATATATTAATAATAATAATCCAATCACATCACATTTGTCCATCAAAACATGTGTTGATAATGATCCAATCGCGCTTCCCCATCAGTTCCAGGTAAAACCGCACACTAATCTACCATACTTGGCTATAACCCCAGAACTAACATCGAAAGCTTATACCAACCCACAATACTCTTTAACTCACGCACTACGGCCTAAGCCCAAGTCTCTTCAAGCCTTGTGGTGACGATAGCCTGGTGCTGATAAGACAGTCGCACTATTTCTAAGGGTTCTGATCAACCCACAACCGCTTAACATTGTGATCGCTTCCAGCAACTCCGACACCACCACTGGCACCCCACGGCAGTCTCCTTTGTACCGAGTCTAAACTGGCTGCCAAACTGTCCTGGGCCGCCACAAACGCACCACAATCGGTCCATATTACACCAAAATAGTAAATAACATCGGGGCCCATGCATCAATGTCACAATATCGGTCAACTATATAAATACAAGCTCAATAGTTGCTGATATCACTTTAATACAAAGATATATTAAAAATTAAGAATCTAATACATGTTTTGATGATAATCCATGCTCAAAATACATGTCGGAGCTTCTTTCAAACGCCTCTAAATGGAGCGTCTTTCCGTATCTGCATTTCGAAGAAACAGGCCTTCTTCGACACAGATAATGCCCGAGGAAAATTCTCCTACGTGGAGCATTTCACCTGGTGGCGCGAATGATCTCAACATAAACACATCACTGCAAACATGATCATACTTGAATGTCTACACACTCATCCCGCAAATCCAGTCCTCACCGACTCTCACGCATTACGTCTGCCAACGCGAGAAAACATCCTTTTTATTTATACTCGTGCACTCACACTCCCACTTTCTTAGGTTTCTAGGGTGCATATGAAATGCATTATGCCATTCTCAAACCACACATGTCACATCATTTACACATATATTAACAAAATACATTATATGCCACATGTTATTTAATTACATCAATAAACATCAAATGCCAGCTCTACTTGAGCTAATTACAATTCATTTCCATTTGGCTACACACAATTATATTTTTATATAATTCCACATCATGTTAACACATTTAATTACATGCATTAACATATTAATTCTCACAATCTCCAAGCCATTCATTCTAATATATTACACACGTATTAACACAATTAATATTATTCGATTCTCACCGACAATGACAAAAAATTAGCTCACATGGGCCATTTACCAATCAAGCAATTCATTTTGAATCATCAACAACATAAAATTAATACCTGAAATCACACGCGGGAACAAAGATCCTGCCGGCAACTGCTCACGCCACACAATTAGAGATTTTCTCCACTGGTTCAAAATGGCCGGGCACGAAATTACAACCAACTGCTTCTCTCATAATATCCCTAACCATTTACATGCTCTTAGATAAAGAATAACACAAGTAGGAAGATCCCTACCTCTTAAAAGTTGCCTAACTCACCAATCGGTAATATCCAGAATTCTCACGCGTAGATTGACTTTGCGGTTTACTTCCATCGAGAACCGACTTCGGCCCGAACGGGAAATCTAGAGAGAAGGCACTCTTTCCTCTCTCTAGAATCACAAATCTCACCACCGCTTCACCCACGATTTTTTTGTTTCCAAAAAAACGTGGAGAAGAAGACTATTTAGCTTTGTCTTATTTTCCTCCTCATTAAACATTTCCATAATTCATTCCATGTCCTTTTGTCTTGATTTTTGACACTTGGCACAATCTATGTAAGACTCGAGAAATTTCCAATTTCTGGAAAAATGGCTAAATCGTAATTTCGGTCAAAAATCCAAAATTTATTCTCTAGATCTTATATGACAAAATAGATTTCATCGTTGGAATCGTATCACAAAATCTAGCTACCACGTCAAATTTCGTCAAATTCCGAGACAGTTGGAATTTGCACATTTTTCGAGGCATCGAGTACGAAAGTGCCTAAACGACTGTGATGTGACGAAGTCACTTATAACATGTACCATGGCATAAACAAGGTACGAGTGAGAAATGATGGAAAATGGATTCGAGGTAATGCCAAATGTCAAAATCCAAGAGTAAGATATGATTGGCATTATTGTATTTGATTTAATGATAATAGACAAATAGCAACAATTGTTCTTCCCTTTTATTTCAAAAGAACAAAATGCGGAAAAGTGTGTTGAAAAGATCCAGTAGCTTTGATTTTTCATTTTTTAGTGAGAGAGAGTGTAGCTTCTTTCTAGGTTTACGGGCGATCCGACCGTCGGAATTCTTCGGGGCAAGAAGGAAAGTCGCTCCACGCAGCGAGCTTCACTGCGCTCTGAAGCTTTGACATGAGTTTCACAACCCAGGTAGCATATATCCTACTCTGGTTTATTTTCGACGGCGGTTCGTTGATGGATTCGGTGAATTGAGTCTTTAAATCGTTGTTGTTTTTTGATCTGGCCCTGAAAACTCAATCGAATTATAGAAAATTCTTTAGGAGCCCATTGGAAAGTCCGTGATTTAGGCGCGTCGGGCAACACTGGTATAAATTATGTCATAAATCATGTTTTCATGTGTAATGAGGCCTGAATGGTTAGGGAATTCGGTTCAATGGCGGAACCGATGTAGGAGTGGTCGCGGAACAAGAACCTGCTAGCTCTTACCGTCACTCGGAATAGTGTTCACGAAATAAAACAGGAGAAAAAACGTTTGGTCAGTAATCACCAATGTTTTGTGATGTTACCACTCCACGTGAGCTACCTTTGCACATCAGAAATTGCATAATATGTTTGTGATTAAATTATGTAAATATATATCATGTTATATATATTACATATAAGTTATATAAATTGTATCGAATTTGTAATTATGCATTCCATATGCAATCGGGGCACCCTAGAGCAATAGGAGGAGTGCAATCGAAATGGTTTCAAGAGAATTGTTTCGAGGGTCGACTTCAATGAATGATAACAGGTGATGTCCATTACAATATCGAGGGTAACCATATAAGATATCACCGCCTAGTTTGCACCAATCGACATACGATCTGTGGAGGGTTGTCCACTAAACAGATTGTCGTGAGCCCACCCAATTTACTTATATCGAGGGTTGTCCATAACTACAAAAAAAAATACCTTTGCTTTTGGTAAAAGAAGGTTTCATACATGGCTTAGTAAAAGTGTGAGGGAGTCAGCGAGGACTTGGACATAGGTTATCATTTAGACATTCAAGCAGATCGATCACTGAACTGCAGGTTACACAAGATCATCGCATGCACTTCAGTGGGAGCAACCCATTTAAAAGTGATCTTTACCATCGGGTATTACTACCCCCACAGGAATATATTATTTTCTGCAATAAGAGAGCGCATGTAAGGAGACGAGAATTTTTATCTTAGAGGTCGATTCAAGAAAGCCGCTGCGGGCTTGATATTTTTACAGGTATATGCGTATTATAATGTTTTAAACTTAATACAGGTCAGATATATAATTATTAATCCTCAAACTATTGTATAGTAGTTATGAAATATTGACGCGTGGGTCCGCTATCGTTATTTACCTCGCGTCGACTCCGTGGTCGTCAGCGGCATAACATGCAAGAGCAAAATTTCGGCAGAGCCCACCATAAAAAGGATCACCCGATTTTTCACATTAATATCGTTACCCGACCTTCACTGAGTGACCGAGTCACGTCATTAACCTTAATCCGTTTCGGCCAATACTGGTAACGTTTGCATGCGCTGGTCACCTAGAGCTTGGTTTGGGTGCATCCATCACCACTGTGTATCCGGCTGTGTGTCCAGGCATGAGATTACCTAGAAGGCACCTTAACAAAACTAGACACCGCATGTTTTGGTGTAAGATTTCCGATGAATCGTTGTGTGAAAATTCGTACAACATGAATGATGTGCATCATGTTGTGCCTTGCCTCAAAGCTTAGAAGGTAGCACATATGTTAGAAAATTTTGGGAGTTTTACAAAGGTAAAAGAACTGAATAGGGTTGAGAATAAAATGTAAACAAATGAATAAATTTATTTGTTTAGTTAGATAATAAAACAAAAATTTACCAATAAATTTTAAGGTCGAACACCAGGTTTAGTCAGATCATGATATTTGAGAAATTTTAACAAAATGTCCAAAATAAATGAATATATATATATATATATATATATATATGTATATATATCAGAACATCTCCGAACATACCTCAGCAAATGACTTTGTTAGTATATATTATATTAAATGTGAATTTCTGTAAATGAATTAGAGAGCCTAAATGAATATTGAGAGATTGGCGGTAAAGGTCATTACCACTGAGGACATAAATTTGGCACAAATCAATGCTGATATAATTTAAATTGTGAAAAGATGGGACAAAAAAAAATAGAAATTTAATAAGTTAGGTGTAAATAGAAGAGAAATGTGGGGTAATCAAGATAAATGAGAAAATAAATTAAATGATCACAATATGTCTAAGAAAATATGATTTAATAATTTAGTCTGAGTCTCAAATCGTAAGAGAACCTAGAGAGAGAGGTTGAGAATAGAAAAAGAGAGAAGAAGAGGAAGGAGGCAGAAGAGTCGAGAAGTTCAAGCAAGATTCAAAAGGTATGGAACTACTAAATTTGAGTATGGATCTTTGGTTTGTACATTATTATCTTGCCCAAATCCCATGGTTTTGCTAGGGTTTCATCCTAACCAAAAAAAATTATGGAAAGTAAGGTAAGTAAAACCTAAATAGCACATTAAGAATAAGGAATCCTCTATTTTGAGATGGATTCATAGTTCATTAGTGAATGAGTTGGTGGTTTAGGATAAACCTAACTAATCTCCATCGTTATTATGTATGGGTTATTACCCATATTAGAGCTGCTTATGAGTAAATCATGAAGGGTTTTTGGAAGCTATGATGACCATTGAAGGATGATTTGAGTATAATCAGGTTACAAGATGAATATGAAATATTTGATCGGCATTTATGGAGTATGAGTCAGACGGGGTAGCAAAATATGGAAAATTGGTGAAAAAAACACATTCTCGGTACGCGGACATGTACTGGCACACCTTGAACTCATACTGGTACAGCTGGGTTCTCGTCATTTTTATTAACATGTACCAGACAGTCGATATGTACCAAGACACCTCAAGCATGCTTTTATCAAGTTTTCTTATTTTAGCCATAACTTACTCATTTCTTATCCGATTTGAGTGATTCAAGTGGCTAATTAAACTAGACTTTAAGTAGAACCAAACATCCAGATAGGTACCTTCAAATTCGGATTCTATGTGGCCCAAAAATTCACTCAAAGGGCCGTTCAGTCAAATTCTTGCTATGTTAAACATAGAGTAATCCGGGTCGCTTTTAGACATAAATCGAGTTTTGTGTCTCGATTTAGTGGATTCCAATTGAAGAACCCGGTCACCCTTTATTTCAATAAGTACAAAGAACAAGTGTCAAATATGGAGTCAAGACACTGGAAAATGGGTATTACAAACCATTCCAAGTGTAATATCTTACAATGACTGGCTTACAAGAAAATGCCATAACTTTAGTTTTGATGATCCAATTGGAATGATTCCAATTTCTAAGCAAAGTAGATTCATAGAGGAATAAGAATATACGATGAATGAGGTGGGTGATGTCAGCATACTCACTATGGCATATGAAGTGCTATGTAATAGAAAATAAAACATGAAAATATAGAAATAAGATGAGAATGTGTTCATTGAAAATATGAATGTGATAATGAAAAAGAAAAACAACTGAAACATGAATACGAATATGAAGTATAATATGTCATGAACATAATTTAGTTATTATATATGATTATTATCACATATAACCGTAAAAGGTAATAAATGATATGAAGACAATAATGATTAGATCGCTATGAATGTTATTTGTGGTGATATATATAAGTATATATATATATTGATTCAATCTTTATCATATTCTGAAATGTTTTGGTCAGCATAAATGACATGAAATATTTAATGTGTTTATAATCGATTATGAGTTTTATTTGCAGGCCATACATATGTATATGCATATATCGATTTGAATTATCGTTATTCGAAATGTTTGTCACACATATGCATGTGTGCACATGTATTTGAACTATGTTTAAATTACTGTATAAAGCAAAATTGATTTGAAATGTATCATTGGATCGAATCAGACATGACGGATTCACCAATTGAATTTCGCGAAGTGTAATCGTGAATATTGAATGTGAAATCACATTTTTATTTGACGACCAACATGACTGATTCACCACCGACCGCCAAGTAGCGTAACCGTAATACAAACGCTAAATCAAGACAAGCATCGAATGACAACAGACAAGATTCTGCGAATTGCCGTGAATGCCCACTTCTTTAGCCATATGAGATGGTATAACCTAATGCTAAATACATTGCTATCGACGACAAACAGACAGATTCCCTAAGTGAATTTGTCAGGAATGTCGACTTCTCGGCACCATACGAGACGGTAATACCACGCAACCACGTTACCGGCTTACAATGTGACAGATTCCCAAGTGACCGCTGTGGAATGTTAACTTCTATAGCCATATGGTGATGATGATATTAATAAAACCATATTGTTATCGACGACAACAAGATGTGATTCACCAATCAACTGCCTTAATGTCACTTTATAACTATATGCGAAATCACAACCGAAAAGTGGTAAAAATGACATTAAAAATTGTATTTGTTACATATTAATAACACACATATTCATATGAATTATTTTGTTACGAACGTTATGTCACCGTAAAACGTTATGGATTGCTCGAATACGTTTCGCCAATTAAAATTTCTTAAATGGAATAACACAAACAAATGTTGATTGAATGTTTCGAGCAAACCGGCTCCGTACTGATCCGCCAACCCGGTGGAGATGGTATCCCGCCGCTACCACTTTTGAAATGAAAATTTAATAAAACCAAACAAATTGTTTTTACTGAAAATGTCTGAGTAAAACCGGCTCCGCCTTGACTACACAAATCGCCAAGTCGTATTCGGGGTCATGACACTTTGAAAACAAAATTTTAATAAAACTAAACAAATGTTTTGACAAATGTTCGGGAGTAAATCTGCCCACTGATCCGCCAACCGTGTCAGGTGACGTCGCCACACTTTTGAAAATGAAAATTTAATAACCATAACGAAAAGAATAACGGTTCCTGATCATGAAATGGAATCGCTAAAGGATTTGACACCGGCTTCAGCCGTGATAATGACAGCGAGTCTAATATGAATCGTAGTTAGTTTGATTTGACCGTATGCATGCAATATGACTTGATATGTTTCGATTCGCTACCGTGGCTATGAGGTTGAGCGAAGATGATTCCACACACATGTAGAAGATAAGAATTGAACTTGTAAAAGACATGACACATGGAAGTAATACGAACAAGACAATGATATGGAATCAAAGGATAAAATCTTATATGTATAATATGATACGAAAGAAGTCACGTAAGAATAAAGGTTATATTAGCGCATAAGGAAAAGTAAATGTAAAAAGATTGCGACGGCGATTATTGTTATTGGTCGTTATCGCTTCATATGTTCCTACCTGCTGCGAAAAAGCGCGAAGACAGCGTTCGCCAACCGCAGGTACCGAAGAGGAGATAAAGATGACAGACATTTCACACCGTTGAAGACGCTATCTCGTAGATAGGTGTCACCAAAGATCATTTCTCCGTGATCTCGATGTTGTACTAGATATGTACATGTGTTATTTGCATAAAATGGGACTTTGAAGATATGTGTATGTGATTTTAATTATTACCACTCCTGGTAGCGCCTCCTTTCAGATATGTAAATGATTTTTGGTTATTACAAAATTGTTTGTATACCCATAGGTATGTTCAAATTTTTAAAAAAAAAACAGTAAAGTGTCCCGGTGATATATGAGCCTCAGACTGAACCTGCTCTGATCCTACTAATCTGCCTGACCTGACCGTGCGTGAAATTTTCAAGAGCTAGAAATTAATGTGTGAAATTTTTTTAATTAAATAAATAAAAATAAATAAAAATGAGACAAAATTCTGGAAAAATGAAATTTTCTAAAATAAAATTTTCGCTGAAAAAATCGTTTACCATGTAACTGCCGGGTTTTGCTGGGTGATCTTCAGGCACATACACCGATTTCTCGTAATAGTGTCTGGGTCGTTTAAGTTTCAGAGATAACGTGATTGTATTTAACCGCCATTTGAATCGTGTAGATGGCTAGTCGAGGACGAGGACGCATAGGCGCCCATATCAGCACTATCAGCACCACCGCATTACCACCACTAGTATTTGACGCTGGTGCCTCGCTACAGCTTGTGAGATTGGCGGGCGCAAAGCATAGCACAAAGTTGGTATAGCAGGTAGTCGTGGAGGTTCGAAAATTCCGGGAGGTTTAGTGGCGCATCATCTTCCGGCATTCACTGGGTGATGAGTCCGACAGGCGTACCATTGGTTCCATTAGAGAAGGTGTTGGGAGGCTACGGATTACCTCTAACGCGATTCAAGATCGTACTACCGCTACCCAACTGTAGGCGAGGCCCAAGTGCATGGTGGAATAAGAACCTCTGTAGATTCGCAGGCATGACACGGGCGAGTTTCAGGAAGGAAACCATGGTGTGCAAGTACTTTCCTGACACCGCGAGGCATGCGAAGGTCAGTGAGTTTTCGGGAGCTGAAGCAAGGACGGCGGATCGTGATAACATGTGGCTAGGTTCACGCAGCTACCGATTTTCGCCGATGATTACGCACAATGCATACGGCCGTTGGGAGATTCGAGAACGGGTCGGTTATCCATTCTGCCAAAAATTTGTGATCTCACCCATATGATATGACTTCATGTGGTCAGACAACCCCGACCACAGAGAGAGAGATAGAGGATGCCTGACACTTAGATGCCAGTATTGAAGCAGCGCTGAGAAGAGAGTCGGGCCTCTTCTAGTTCGTGAAGCAGTCCCTGTATTTCGGCTGACGCCAGCATTCACTGACCGCGCCTATCCTGCCGTGGATTTAATCAAAGTCGCCAAATATGCCGGGCATGAAAGCTACCATTGCCAACAAATTTCGGACATGAGGAGTGGATCATTCCTCGAGACGTGGATCCAGCAGCCGGACAATCCTTGATGCAGACAGAGAGGATACAAGACATTTCTCCACAGCCTGATGTGCCGAGGAGCGTCACTTTCAGTGAGCTAAGCACTAAAATCTCATTTTTACAGCAAGTCTGAGAGCCGCAGTATGGGTAGCAGGGCAGAGGACAGCCCACAGGCAGGACGTCCCAGGTTCAGGGGCGTGTTTTACGCTCATCACACCAAGTCGAGCTCACGATCACCATTATATGGGCACGCATTCCCGCCAGCGTGGGTATGTTGACACTGCGCCTATCATTCACGACAGATCAGCTTGTGATGTGAGTCAGTCGGCGGGGCCGAGATCCTCGGAGGAGCTTCAGATGTGAGTTCTCAGGATTGTGGCTGCAGAATAGGTATGATATAAACGCGGTCATAGTTAGAGATCTCAAGGGTTCCCACCAATAAAGTGGACTCGAGGATCGCTGATACGTCAGTTCCGATGTCATTCGGGATGGATCGACCGACGCCATGGTCGCATCAATCGTGGTTTAGAGGACACCCGCCACACGCAGATCTGCACCGTGTCGTTTCTGCGGGGATGCTACGATATTTGCCCCGCACATTATACGCAGTCCGTGTCAGTGATTGCCATCGGTCAAGAATGGCCCACCTCAGAGGACGCAGGAGACCGACTTCGGGGACATACCTTGTCATTGCGAGCACGCGGACGTTTTTCCACGAGCCAATCGACATGATTAAGGCCCAAATACAGCTATTTTCGAGCCCTATTCGAGATAGGTTTCAGTGCTTTTAAAAGACTAATCGTATCACCTAAGCCAATTGAGGTGTTCGTGTCTACTTAGTACTACTCTTATGCCATTTCGAGGTTATTTGTGGTTATTTTTGTGCTTTTGTGTACCCTCGTCCATTAAAGTCGAATTTGATATCACAGACGGTTGAACCATGAAGATTGAAACTATTTCACCATCAACATATCAAAATTTGGATGAAATGAAGGTGTGCGAAGACGGAGGATGCAAAGAGGGGTGCAAAGAGGGCAAAGCAGTTGAAGAACACCTGTGAAATTTCGCTTATGATTGTTGTGGGTTTCATGGGATTATAAAATTTCGCAGCCTATACGGTACTAATCCAAGCATTGAGAAATTTCGCCAGTTAGCTAAATTTCAATATATATAGCTGTAATCATCAGGCCTTAGCCAAATTTCTTCATTCATTTATTCATATTGATTTCGCTGAGAGTTACCAATTTCATGACACAAACTAACTGCATAGCGAATTTAGAATTCGCTTATCTCTCAGGCATCCTCGCTTAGGTGGCTAGCTAAAATTTTCCCATAAATGAAATTCCTCGCCTTTAATTTTGTGTAATTAATGCCAAACGACCCCGCTTTGGTGCATACCTGTCTCGGCAGATAGCTGGCTATTTAGGGTTTTCTGTAAGCCATTACACTGGTGGCCTATATAAGCCCTCTATCATTTTGTAACCCTAAGCAATCTGCAACTTTTCATTTATGTAACATCTCCCGCAGCCTTCAAATAGGTTTGTTTTCTCCTTCTCTCCTTTCTTTCATTTTCTAGGGTTGGCCAAACACCCCTCTCGAGGATGACAAACCCCCAAGAGAGATGCTTGGCAGTCTCATAACTTTGAAGAGGAGGGTCGCTAGCTTGGTTTCAAAGTGCTGCAAACAATCTCATACTTTAATGCTTATCGGTAATCAGATGAGGACTCCCAATTTTTTCAAATTGTGGCTAACACACAATGCCACATTTTCACACACTTACGACAAAGCAGTAGGCTAAATGGTATACTTGTATTGTTAGATGCATCATATTCCTTTAGATGGGCCTTTACGAGCCACTCCAAATGAGGCTTCGAGTGTTGTGGTTTTACATCGAAGTGGGTCAGAAATCACGCGCTGTGGTGACTCAAATGTGAGTGTTTTGTGGTTAGGGTTTTCTAGTTAAACAAAGATCCGGTTATGGATTGACTATAGGTTGCTGCAGCGATGCGAGGATAAAACCCGAGATACCTGTTACCCGCCATGTTGTCAAGCTTGTAGACCTAAACCTTCAAAGTTACCTTTTCACACTTCACTTTCGCTGACAATTAATCAGCATCCAACAACTTCCACTGCTTTGGAAACAAATCCAAAAATCCAAATTAAAAGCCTCACCATTTTCAACATCGATGCAAATCATTCCTAGGATGAAAAAACCCATCCCCGCGGCGTTCACCAGACCGCCATGCTGCAAGAGCTTCGGACTACTTCAAGCAAAGAGGAACAGAGGAACAAATTTTGTTGATTCCTGGCCACCCACCGCGGCACGACCAAATGGCGCGCCGCTGGCCGGATGGTGCCAAACTACATATTAGCGTACTCTTGTGGATCAACATCATAAGTGAAGGTGACCTTTTAAATTTTTGAATTTTAGTCACAGAATCTAAGCCACTACTTTGCAAGCATTATTAATCGTTTTGTTTTCAGATACGTCGCTTTATTTTAGCTAACAATAACCCTTTGCAAGTTTGCCTGTGCTATTTCTATGTCTCATTAGTAATGTGTTTATGCGCCCATCGGGAAAGAGAGACATCAGACTACGTGAGAATCAAGACACTAATTGAACAAGGCAAGGCAGATAGTGGTACATTAATACACCATGGAGCACTCACCAAGAACAACAAAAGTCAAGAAAATTCCCGCTGAACCCAAGAATTTACGTAGATCCATGAGGGACCACATCCACCCTCCTATAGCCGCGCCCCATCTGCATCATACCCCTCGCTGAAGATGTAGCAAAGGAGGCCCTATTCGTGCCCCTACTCCCCACATATCATGGTATGGAGAATGAAAATCCATACACTCATAAGGATTTTGAGGAAGTTTGCAATAAACCTGCATGAAGGTATGATGACATGGATTTGCTTTAAACCGAAAAGCATTTCCATTAACCCTAAAGGACAAGGCCAAGATTTGGCTTTAACTCACCGAGGCCTGTAACCATAAGAAATCAAGTGTGAGCCGCAGTGCACTTAAAGAAATTTCAAGGCTAACAAGACTCAACAATTTAAGAGACAAATTTACACCTGCGTTTCAAGATGGTGAGAGGTTCTACCAAGGCTGGAGATTTATGGAGACTATCAGCATGCCCACACCATGGGTTCATACATGGATGCTTGTAAACCACTTATGGTGGTATGCCCCCGCTATGAAACATGGATTGGACCATGTGTGAGAGATTTTTGAGTGTTAATCTCATTAGCCATGATTTTTTAAACTATGGCTGAAACTTCATGTCGATGAACCAAACTTTATGAGAATGTGAAAGAATAAGGTCTCAACAACCCTGGGGGTGGATGCTGCAATCACGAGTAAATGAAATGAAAAAGCCAGATTTAACCTTAGCTAAGAAGGATGAGCTAGAAAGCAACGGCTCCATGAAAAGGCAAAAGAATGAAAACTGACGTGCTAATCCATGAATCCAATTTCCAACTACACCACCCCCGAAGAACAAGATCCAATGACTCCTCTCGTTGAAGGACGATCGAATATGCAAATACCGTAGGTCAATACAAGCCACAACAACCTAATGCCCCATATGGTAATACCTACAATTCCAATTGGAGGAATCACCCTAACCTCTCCTGGAAACCCAACCCCCCTGCTTATGTGCCCTAATCTCAACCACAACCACCAATTATCCTCATCCCGTGGGAACGCCATTTTAAATTTGAGCACGGCAGGGTACTTGTAAAGAACAGAAGGATCAATGTGCAACTGGCACAAAAGATTGATACTCAGAGTACTGATCTAAATAAGAGAATGATGGCTGAGAGCAATCTTAACCAGAAAATGATAACTCATACACTAATCACCAAGATTACCGTTGTCGAGGCACAGAGCAGGAAGGTTCCTTCCAAAAATGTAGTACAACCCAAGAATCCATGAGGTAAAATACCTAGCAATTCAGAATGGATGAGGTAAAGGCTATAAACTCCCGAGAGTGGAAAAGAGGTTGGATCACCCATGCCCAAGCTCTCGTTAAGGAAACCAGAAAGGAGAAGAATGGAGCCAGAATACATTTTTTCTGGCTGAGATCTGTTCACATCAGATGCCACCTATTTGCCGCACTTAGAAGCAAGAAGAACATCCCGCCAGCGGTGTATCTTGAAGTCCGGTTGCACAGCAACACAATTTCTTGACACTATCAAACAAGTCCTCTTGGTAAAGTTTTTTAAAGATCTTTGTACAACTCATATATGTTAAAAACACATGTAAGATATTTTAATCGAATAAGTCATGGCTATAAATCCAAAGCAAAACCCAAATAAATACAAGATCCGGACTCCCACAATTTCAGCATTATTGTGGAATCGGTAGACAAATCCCTCCTTGATCTTAGGATCAGTAGGAACTTATCGCCATACTTATAAGGAAGTAGGTTTCGGGTGAACTTAAACCTACCAACATTACACTATCATCAAGTGGATAGATCTGCAAAGATCCTGGCGGATAGTTGAGGATGTTCTTGGTGAAAATAGACAAATTCTACTACCCAAAGATTTTGCAGTGTTCACACTGCTTTCACGTAAATGAACCCAAATCATGTGCCAATCATCCGAAGCACTTATTTCACATCGCCACGCGAACATCACTGCCGGCTGGAGCTCATGCACTCAAGATGGCAATACGACCTCGAGTCAACATATCTCATTTGAACAACAAACACAGGCCGCTAGAAGATGAAAATAAATTGACTGATGAAGTTAGTTCACCTGGTCGATGCAGAAGCCGAGTGTCCGAATTGCAAGAAAATGGCTAGCCGGGTCAGCGTAGGTTTCGTATTGCCATCGCGACCACCGCGCAGGCAATTGCTCAAACAAAATCAACTCAAAGTAGAGAACTCAAACCAACAATGTGGGAGATTCTACAATCATGAATCCCACTGTGCCACCGCTGGGTTGAGGAGACCATCCTCGACCCTCCTCGAGAATTTGATATCAACCGTCTGTGTTCCCAAAACCGACCGGCAGCCAATAAATTTTTGGTTTTTATTTAATTTTGAACAATTTCTATAATTTCCAGCTAATTTTAGAAAGTTTCCCTAATTTAGTAGTTTTCTATTCTTAGTAATTTTGTAACTATATTATATTACCTTGTAGCTAAAGTTTACATAATTTACTATAATAATTTTTATTATGACAATTTTTATTTTTAAGATTATTTCATTTTTTTTTATATATCGAAAAAATCAATTTTCAGGTGATGCAGTTGGCTCAAATTTCGCTATAACAGCGAAATTGGGTGGAAACATTGCTCAAAACCTCCTTTATAAAAGGCATGAGTGTTTCAAGATCATTTCCATACTCCTCCTAACCCCGCGGCTTCCTGCCACGCCCGAGCCCCGAGCCACGCTCCAACTCCGCCCCAGCCACCGCGATCCGCCGCGCCCGCAGCCACTAGTTGCTCGGTGAGCCACTGCCACCGCCTGCACCAGCCGCCACCACCAGCCATCTGTGCCGAACCCTGAGTCATCGCGTCTGCCCGTACTGCTCACTCCGTACCTCCAGGATCTCCGGCAGACGAGCCCGCACCGGGCGCCCCTCGAGTAGCCATTAAGCATCAGCTGAGCTTTGAGTTGAGCCACAATCGCACACTCGCGTAAGTTCTCTCGGTTCTACCCATCGAGCCCCTATTAGTGGGCTACTTCATGGTCTAGTAAAGGCCTGGCTCACTTTCATCACGGAGTTTTTACTCCAAATGTCTGCCTTAATTACTGTGCTATGAGGGAAGGGTGACTGCAGGTCCGCCCCACCGCAACAGATTCAAGACTCCCAGCGAGAGGAGCAGTCTCGGGGCCCCGCCCCGGCTCCGCACCCACACGGCCCCGGCCCCGAGGTAGTCCCCGAGAGCCCGTGGGTCTGTGGAGGCCGACGCGACGGGACCCCTGGCCCCACACCCGTGCCTCACGGAGATCTAGAGGGCCTGGCCCTCCGCTGGCCCCATTTCTCCACCCAGTGAGTCATCCCTATCCAGACCTCACCGCCATCACTATTATCAAGAAGAAGGCTAATTCCTCTTTCGCCAAATTGCCTCATGCCTCAGATCGAGGCCGTTATTCGCCTGAAACCCCATCCCGGAATGGCGTACCCACCCCGAGAGTTTCGATCGAGTCGACTATGATGTCTTCGTGCCATATCGACCATAGATTCAAAGACCCGACGCGCACCGACGAAAGATCATTCCCCGCTACCATTCATGAGGCCGAGGCAAGATACACCCGGTGGTTCGCAGTCAACACCGATGATGATCCCGGAGCCACGAACCGTCGAGCTCGTTCACTATCTACAATCGCCTCGAGTGCTAGAGCAAGGGACATATCGTGGCTTCTTCGGGCTAAGCGGTCTGCGACAATCGCAGCCAATTTCGAGGTTATGTAGATCGCCTCACCCACTCAGCCGGGAGCACCCGATTCGCCGAGACACACCAAGCAAGAGCCAGAGGCAGCCCCGCCAGACAGTCCCTTGAACGATCACTGCTCAGTGACTCACTCTTTCCCTGGCTGGCAGCACATGTACAGCGTAGGGGCCATCCTGAGTTTCTTATCGGTCTCGTAGGATACCGTTTAGTCCTCTCGAGCCGTGATGACCTCCCTATTACACTCCTCGAGGATAAGGTCCACTGTAAAGGGCCCGGCTCAGCCGAGAGTCTTCCACCATGCCGACGGTTGGCGCCAGTCCTCGAAGCACTTGGTTCTTCCGAGGAGCCCTGATGTAGACGAGGGTTAGGTGCCTCGTGTCCCTGGTCGATGGAGCGAAGATGGTGATGCTCTTATATTTTTATCCAAGAAGATGACCAGGAGGAGGTTCTGGTTCCAGAGGCAGAGCATTCTCACAGAGGAGGTAGTCGTGGCTTCGAGCCCGAGGACGAGAGGTTCACACCGATCGTGTTCTCCCCATCTCCTAGCCTCCACTACTTCACCGCAGCCTGCCATACTCCCGCCCATCACTACATCACAAAGATTTCGCCGAGCACGCTCTCATGCCACCGTGAGAGATAGCGGTGTGAGATGCCGATGCTCGTCGCTTATACCAGCAAAGACAGACCGTAGGTCGATCGAAATGGTGGCCACCTGTGAGGACTGGGCCCCATGCCCGTGCCAGACCACGACCACCCGTCTTCCACGTGCTCCTCGCTCGTGAGGGATGAGCCCCACCGGCCGCAAAGAACCTCTTTAGATGTGTTGGCAAAGAAGCAGAGCGCTATGTGACTCACCAACCACCACAACAAAGGGAGGTGGTTAGTTTCTTTTATGTTTTGTGATAGTTACCGCCTTTATCAATCGCTTACTAATTTTGCTTGGGGATCTGCGTATTAGCCATAGTAGGCAAGTGTTGATATTTTTGTATGTTTAGCTTTGATATACATGTATTTGAATATTTTGGCTATATCAAAGCTATACATTATATATATATATACAGTATATATAGTTTTCTAGCACTTTCGCATATCACTTTTTGTGCCTTAATCTATGTAATAGTTATTTCAATCGAACAATTGGAATTGCTTTAATCGACAATTGAATTAGTTTTAATTGAAAAATTAAACCTTGCATGTTACCTTAATGCTAGAACAACTCATGTTTGAAGAAATTTTTGGTCATTAGTTCCATCATGTCAACCTGAACATTCCACCTTTTATTGTTCACACATCATGACACTCGGGATTGCACTAACAGTCACAAATTATTTCCTTTCACTTTGGATAGCCGGCCTTAGGGCGGTTATAAACTTAGATAGGTTTGTAGCACCACATTTTGAAGATCAATAGTCTTCCAAAAAGGAAAAGAAAAGAAAAGAAAAGAAAAGAAAAGCATGTTAAGAAAAAGCTAAAAATAAAAGTCGGAAGCTTTGGTTTCTAAGCCACCACTTGGCCCGAGGGGTATATGGCGAAAGCCTTGAAGCTCTATGCCTAAGCCTTAATTGGTCGGGAGTCATCGACTTAGTGCTCATGCACGGTGAATGGGTAGAGTTTAAAGACCAGAGGGTGCTTTGATTCTCGAGATCATTCGAGTCCGGGGTAGAAGCCTCAGAGAGTTTGAGGGTCAAGTGATCCTTTCGCTCGATCCCCTTAAACCTTAATTCTGGTTGGGAGTCATCTGGACCCTTCGCACGGACTTTGGTGAAGCTTCAGCCTTGGCATTGCACCCTACAAAGTAATCAATAAATGTAAAGAAGAGTGTAGCTTTTCCTATCTAGGTTAGTTTAACTACTTAAGCCCATGTCTTAGCTGGGGTCAGGCGGAAACAATTTTGCACCCCCTTATCGTTCAACCTGCTATATTAAGAACCATTAGATTCCTTGTGGAAATTCAAAGTTACTACTATGGATCGATGTTGACCTAAAATTGTTCTGTAATGGTTTACTCTTTCATGTCGCTTCTGGTTTGTATCAACTTTTTCATTTTAAAAAGCACATATGTATATACACCTTTTTGAACTGGTAAACTTTGAGAAAACCCATCGATACGCCCTTATTATTTAGCACTGTTATGACTAGCAACGTGTCAATGGGGGTGTGATTAGTGCCCAACAAGGCTATTTTCGAGCCCCTATTCGAGATAATATGCTTTATGCACTAACTATCACCACCAAGCCAATTGAGGTGTTCGGGTCTACTTAGTATCACTTATGCCATTTCGAGGTTATTCGTGGTTATTTTGGTGCCTTCGTACTCTCGTCCATTGCAAATAATTTGATAGTCTGCGATGCTGGAACCATGAAGATTGAAACTATTTCACCATTAACATATCAAAAATCTCGCTGATGAAACGGCGCAGGTCAAGATGGAGATTTTTATACAAAGAAAGGCTGTCGGCAATGTAAGAACATGAGCACCTCACAGATTGTACTACTGGATCGCTAAATTCTCACAGCCTATAGCCAAATGCAATCCCACTGGTTTCGATAAAAATACGTGCCAGCTTAAATTTCGCCATAGTTTAAAATCACTCGTGCTCAGCTTAAATTCTTCAATGATCTAAAAGATTCATTAGAGCTGAATAAATTTCACTTAGCTAATGAATCACTGCATAGCTGGCACCAGGATTAAGATCTTCAGGTAATTCTCGCTGAATAGCCAATTTAGTTACCTATAATTTTCCCACACAAATTCTCTCCTGCTTAATTTTATGACTAATCTCAAACGGTTCCGTTTTGTGATATCTCAGCTTCCTCAGATATTTAATATTTTGTATTTCTCAGAGTTTCACACATCGTGGCCTATATAAGCCCCCATCATTTTGTAACCCTAAGCAATCTTTTGGCAACTTTTTCATTTATGTAAATATCTCCCGCAGCCTTTCGGGCTTTAGGCCTGCTTTTCTTCTCTCCTTTCACGAAGAATAAACACCTCTGAGGATTTGATAACCCAAGAGATGCTTTTGGCAAGCCTCATGAACTTTGAAGAGGCTGCGCTTGGTTTGGGGGCAAATGAAGTTTGGTTCCATGTTTTTAAATGCCACAGCACTGATTATGGCTCCAGCTCAAACAGTTTGAACATCACTAATGTCATTACTACACACTTATCATGTTTAGTAAGTACAAAGGTATTACTTCATCATAGATGCACCATATTCTTTAGAATCGCCTACTGTTACCTAAATGATAATGAGGTTAGGTTCTAAATCGGAAGGGGTCATGAATGCATGTCATCTGAAGACTCAAACGAGTGTTTCTGGTTAGGTTTCTTAGTTAAACAAAGATCCTATATGGTCAGATTTGCAAGCTACTCTACAATGATGCAGAGATGAAACTGAGTATACTGGTTACCATGTTGTCACATGATCAAACCTCAAAGTTACCTTCACACACTTCACTTTCTCGCTTACAATTAATCAGATCCAAACAACTTCCACTGCTTTTGAAACAAATCCAAAATCTAAATTAAAAGCCACCATTTTCAACACCTAATAATCCATCTTGATGAAAAAAATCCATCCCACCCAATCTTTGATCGCTATGTCATGAAGAAATGGACTACGCAAACAGATAAACGACAGGGTGCACAAATTCTCGTTGACTCGGCCACCCTACCGCGGCACGAATCGGGATTACTCCATGGTAGGTCGACTTCGCATTTGAGTTATCCCGGCATTTCGCCCATTTACGACTCCTGACAGATGGCATCAAATGGAAGAGAACTGCAGTCCAATTACAGATATCAATAAGGGGGTTCATTAGGACCGGTGCACTTACCATGGGGCGCTCCTGCCTGCTTACGAAGAAGAAGGACAAAACCCCTTCAACTATGCACACTACCGACAAATAACAAGGTTACGATCAAGAATCTGCACCATTACCGAGGATCGGGACGATTTGTTTGATCACGAGGAGCGCCGAGTCTACCTCAATATAAACCTTCGCACCGGTTACCATCAATTGAGGGTTAGGGAGATATATATCCCTAAGACGGCTTAGGGACGCTGCTTATGGGCACTTTGAGTTTGACGCGTGATGCCCTTTGATCGACGAATGCCCAGCAAAGATTCATGATCTCATGCATAGGTGTAGATTCCAACCCATTCGATCAGTTTGGTCAGCCTCGCGGATGACATTCGGATCTACTCCCACGAGGGAGCGGCATGAGTATCATCCGAGGATTGTATTGGCAAATTTGTCGAGACACCATCAGTCGACGCAAGTCTCAAGAAATGCGAAGCCGCTTACCGAGGTGATTTTGCGACACGAGTGGCCAACATCAAGAGTGCCGCTGACCCGTGGTCGAGGCAAAGGATGAGTTAGAGAGGCCGGTCACTTCAGATACTTCAGCTTTTTTGACGGCCAGTACTGTGAGATTCATCGAGGATTTCGAATACAAAGACCTATGACGAGGTCGACCAAGGAGGTCAAGTTTGATTGGATGACTCGATGTGAGGGAGGCATCCCTGTGAGTCAAGAGGAGACTTGACTAGCCCCTATCTCTGATAGTCCCGACAGGGACAGAGGTACATAGTGTATTGTGATGTCTCAGCTGGGATCGGGATGTGTTTTGATGCAGCCCGAGGTAGTAGCTTTATGTCCCAACAAGAAGAATCATGAGCGTAATTGACTTCACACACGACACGGAGGTCAAGGCCGTGAGTTTCGCCTGAAGATTCAGCCACTACTTCATATGATCGAGGAGTTCGAGGTGTACCTGCACCATAAAAGTCTGAAGCATATTTTCATCGAAGGTAATCTCAATATGAGGCAACGTATGGATGGAGTTCCGAGAGAATTAGACTTTTACTTTGCATTACCATCCCGTAAGGCAAACGTGGTGGCGCTGATGCGCTACCAAGTCATGGGGGAGTATCACAGTATAGCTTCGGGAGCTATGAGTTTCAGAATCGTGGATGCCACATGCACAAAGAGCAAAGCACTGTGGTAAGGTCGGGAGTTTGTAGATACACCGTCTGCTGAGCAGAGCATTGAAACCATGGCGTGACGCGTAGATAAATGCCCATCGTGACCTGCATAAAGGTGGTATGGGTGGACGAAATGACCGTCCACTTGATGGTAGTCTCAGATAGAGGATGGGTACGGTCTCATTCACCATTTCCGAGAGAGAGGAGATTCTCAGGAGTTTCACTCGCTTCGATTCACTGCGGCATCCTGGTGGCACTAAGATGTACCAGATCTTTGCTGTCATATTGGCTGGCAGTGGAATGAAGAGACACACGCAGACTTTGTGTAACGATGTCTCACGTGTCAGCAAGTTAAGGCTGAGCACCAAAAGCCAGCAGGGCTACTTCAGCCATTGGAGGTGGCTGAGTGAGGCGGGGAGTTACCACATGGATTTTAGACCCACTTGCCACGGACACCACAGACAGGATGCGGTATGGGTGATAGTAGACGGGGCCGCAATAAGCAAGAATTTTCAAATTGCGCTGATGACCTTCATGATTGGAGAGATTCTTCCTGGTCAGATATTCGTAAATCCGCCAATGGGAGTACTCGCAAGATCCATGAAGGCTTTGATAGGACCCAGGTTTGATGTGTACTGGGAAGAGTTTCCAAAAGGCGGGCACACGAACATCACGATGAGTACAACTTCTTTCCACCCACGTACGTGATGGTCATCCGGTAGACTATATGTAAGGAGGACATGTCGCGAAAGTATGCCATGGATCATAAGGGTAGCCGGGAAAAGACTTGCCCTAGTGGGAATTCGCCACACCAATAGTTATAGCTAGATACGATGGTGTTCATGAGGCATCAGACATGAGGCCAAGGTGACATCGCATGTCAATCGAGCGGAGAGAGCCCATCACCGGTCCTCGACCGATTAGATGCAATTCTCCGAGAAGGTGAGCTGGCAGATAGCGCCTTCTCATGGCCTGCAGCCTGCCAGGCGAGCTATGCGTATGTACGACCGCTGACCAGAGTTCGAGGTTGTGGATCACATCCTTCGCTGCGATGCCTGCGCGAGGAGTACAGGTCTCTGAAGAAAAAGCAGTTTATCACGATTTATCAGCCTTCGAGACACTCGCAGGTAGCACCAGCGGCGCATCGTGTTGGCTTTTACCACAAGCATGTCGTGTCCACGAGGTATTTCATGTTCCATGCTCCTAAGTATACTCCTGTGATCCAAATTTCATGTGGATCGGGGACATTGAATACGTCGACACTCACTTAATTTGAGAGGAGGGACCAGTACTTTGATAGTCTGCATCTGTGTCGGCAACTGAAGACCGTGAGGCTAGTATGGTGCCATGGGCGCACTATGTAAGGGAGGAGCTAATGTGGGAGCCGTTAAGGACACGTATGCGGGCCACCTATCCCTTCTTTGTAATGGCACGTGGTTTAGTCGCTTAATATTTAACGACGAGTTTACATGCATAGGTATTGTGCACATTACATATGCATGTGAGTGATTAGATTTGCCAAGAATTTCGGATCAGCCTTTAAGGAGGAGAACGTGACCTTGGTAAATTTCCAACATCCGGAAAGACAAATCAGAATTTCTCAGTCAAAATCTTAAATTTATTCTAGATCTCAGATGATGGTAAATGGATTTCACCATTGGAATCGTCACAAAAATCTATAATATACTCAATTTAGTCGAATTCCGAGACAGTAGGAATTTGTACGTTTTTCGAGGCATCGAGTATCGAGTGCTTAAAACTGTACCGCATGTAAACGAAGTCACCTATAACATGTACTCATGTTACACATGTTGTACATAGAGAATGATGGAAATGGACGGCCGAGGTAAAGCCAAATGTCAAAATCCAAGAGTGAGGATATTACTGACATATTATTGATTTAATGAGGCTTAGGACAAAATATGAATAAATATCCTCTTCCTTTATTTCAAAAGAACAAAACGTGAAAAGTGAAAAAGAAAGATCCAATAGCTTTGATTTTCATTTTCTGTTAGAGAGATGTTAGCTTCTCTCAGGTTTACGCGATCCAATCGCTCAATTCTTCAGACAAGAAGTGTCGCTCTACGTTAAAGGAGTCTACACGTGGCTCCGCTTTAAGGAGTTTCAAACTATGAGGTGTTAACATCCTACTTGGTTTATTTTCATTTTATGTTTGGGTTGGATGATTCTGTGAATTGAGGTGGGCCTTAACCAGTCAAGTTTGATAGGTCCCAAAACTCGGGACTCACCTTATAGAAAATTTTGAGCCTACTGACAAATTCGTGATCTAGTGGCTACTGGGGTGCTCAATGGTATAAATTATTGGCAAATCATGTTTCGATGTGTATAGCTGAATGGTTGGGAATTCTGCTCACGGCGGGAACCTATGTAGGGTAGTGGCCGTGAAATCAAAGAACCCAAGGGTTTACTAATATGTAGAATAGTGTTCACAAATGTACTCAGGAGAAAAATGTTTTATCGAGTAATTCAAATCAAATTGTTTCAGGGTTGTTAATTTAGCCCATGTAGCTAATTTTTGGTGTAATGATCAGAAATTGCATAATATGTTTCAGGTGATTAATTATAAATATATATCATGTTATATATATTCAGATGTGTTATATGTAAATTGTATTAATTGAGATCATGTATTCCATAATGCACTAATAATTCCTAGAAAGAATAGAGTGAGTGCAATTTAAATGCTTCTTGAGAGAATTACTGAGGGTTGAATTAATAATGATAATTATCGAGTGTGTCCATTACAATATCGGGAGGTAAGATATAAGATATAAATCGTCTGAGTCGGGCCCAATTGATATACATCTGAGTATTGTCCACTAAATAGATTATCTGAGAGTCGGTCCACTACTTATATCGGAGGGTTGATAATTAAAACAAATACATTCGTTGGTAATACGTTTCTCATACATGGCTTGTGCAAGTATGAGGGAGTTTGAGGACCGGACATGGTCAAGCCATTTAGACATTCAAGGACTGTGATTTTCTTGAATGCTTTTACATAGGATCAGATATGCACTTAGCGGAGTAACCCATTTGGGCGCTGATCATTATCGTGGTGATACTTCACCTTGCAAGCCATTGGGTAAGATGGTTTGATAGTTATGTACTTTGCTGAGCTCCCAGATAAATGAGACTCGCCCGATTTTTTCATGAATAGTGTCAGTTACCCGACCTTCACGAGTATTCCGCGCTGATGGTCATTAACCACTCGGGTTTTCGTGGGCGCCAACGAAGTCATTCATCCATCCTCTCACTAATCATGCAAATATGTGTCACATGAGGTCGTGTGAGGCACTTACATCACATGTCTTTCATTGCCGTTACGACTTCACACCCTGCATTGCCTCAAAAACGCTGAATTTCCCCGACTGGCTCCCGAATTCGATGAAATTCGACGTGGTAGCCAGATTTCCTCGCGATACAATCCAAACGATGAAGTCCGTTCGCCATCCAAGATCTGCAAACTGGATTTTGACCAAAAATTACCATTTGCCCTTTAAAAAATCGAATTTCTGATCTGTACTTAATACAGTAATCTTTCTATCTAAATACATTATATGTTTTTATTTAATAAAATTAATACTTTACATATTTATTCTTATTATTTAGTTTGATATATAAAATATAAAAATAAAAGAGCATCGAAACAATAATTATATATGATTTAAACTTATATAATATATAAATATATTTATAACATCACCAATTTAATTATAGTTCATTGATAACTTTTCCAATTCAGTCGCTTCCATTTTGAAAACTTGGTTAAAATAGTAATTTCCTATTTTTATCTCATATCTCTTTACCTTCATTGTACTTTCTTCACAAAGCATATTTCTTATATGCATGCTTTTTGCTTTTTTGTTTTTTTCAAAAGTCATATACATGGTTTTGCATTCACAATTCACATTTCGCAGCACATATTTTTGTAATTATCTTATGCATCAAGAATCCCCAATAGATGATGTTTAATAAATAATGTATTATTAACAATAATAAAAGAATAATTATTAGTTAAAATTAGTATAAAGTAAAATATGCAAAATTATGATTCAGAAAAATTCTAAGTTAATTTTAAAATAAATTTTAATATTTAAATTAAAATTAAGAGATAAATTTTAAGCAATAACTAAATAGTAGATTTAATATAAAGTTACTTAAAATCTATAAGACATGCCTATAAAAAACCATATGGCCACCTTGTTATAGAGAACTTATAAGATAAACCAGACTAATAAGATATCTAAAAAATTATCATTAGATTTAATAAAATAGTTTTTGATTATTTGAAAGTCTTTATTTTATCATAGATGCACCCTCGAAATTTAAGTGTATTTTTTCAAAAGTAAAAATCCAAACATTACAATTTTATTAACACTATCGATCAATAACAAAATTCATTAAAATATATTTTATTAAAACCTCAATTTTTTTCTCAACAACGTGTTAATTTCATATATATGGGCGTATAATTTTAATATTAATGTAAACCCTTTCCTTCTTCTTTAGCCATCAACTGCATAAGCCTCAATGAACCTAAAAGGATAATTGGAACTTTTCTCCAAACATCTGTATTTGCGGGAACTTTTTTATTGATAAAGAATTCTTATCTAAAAGCATATCAAAGATTAGCGTTTTATGCTGTAATATGTGTAGAAATTGTTATCATATACTTATTATATTTTTATTTTCTAGTTTTAAATTCTGCAATAAATAATTTGACTAATTCCAAAACTTTCAGAATAAATTTTAATAAGTTCATGTTATTATATTCTTTTTTGTTTTTGGATATTATTATACAAGGTTTTGTTTAATAAATTTAAGTGAATCTTTTGTTTATTTTAATGTCTTAACAACGCTAGTGTTCCTATTTTTAGTGACATTTATGGTTACCTGCTGCTGTCATAATACACAGAGAACACTGAATAATTTGCATCCACTTCAAAAGTGATATTGCAATGAAAACTACATTCATTGTAGTATTTGTGTATAGTTGATGAGTCTTAAACTCATCTATTTTTAATCTATTTTTTTGGCTTGTTTTCAATATTTTCAGAGTTGTTTTAATGCCAAATTATGGAATATTTACAAACTTAGTGTTTCTCAGGTATTAATTCATAAAGGAGAGATTTCCAACGAGAAAGAAGAGAAAGTAGATCAAAGAATCAAGCAGCTAGCCTATGTCGAGAGAATGAATTTGTGTGGCGCCATTAAACTTCCAAGCAATTACTGAAGAACTCATGTCAGAACAACATTTTGTGTTGCAACACCATAATCTGATTGTTGGCCACCTTGAGCTAGGTCGCGATACATGCCAGGTTGCAAATGCAGAGAATGGGAAAATATACGGGTCACTGAGAACAAAATAGTTTAGGTCGCGACATAATGCTGGAACTAAAGGCGTAATATCTCATGATGAACCTCTTTGTCACGACACCGACTTCACACATGGAAAAAAGTTTTTGAGACAGAAAAGATGCTGGAGAAGAAGTTTAGGTCGTGACAAAGGGTGCTTAATGGATGAACTGACCTAGTTGCAACAAGGAGAGTCAATGTTGCGACATACTTCAAGATGAAAAGGTGTTTTGATTTCATGATAGAGATTTTCAGGTCGCAACACATAAATCATGTGAAACCCGGGAAAAGTGTATTTTTCCGAAAAGGAGCAAATCGGTAATTTTTTGTCAGACAAGATGCAAAACCTAGATTTTCTGTGATCTCTATGATGAAACTATCACTGCTAGGAACTATTCTGCAAAATCTAGTCGACTCAAACAAATCAAGGCTAAATTTCAAGACAATCGGTTTTTCACGTGATTTCGAGATCTGAATCTGCCAACCATGGGGGTGCCATGTGGTGACTTCAGATGGAGACACTTCACACATGGTCGGCCAAGTGTCGCCCTTAGGGGATTGTATGAGTCAGTGGGGGCCAATGTTAGCCACCTCATATGAGCATGAAAGTGGTTGAAATTGTGGGCATGGAGAACACTTTAATCTCGAGTTGACCAAGTGTCAAACAACAAAAGGAAGGTCTCCACCTGGTCAAAACCAATCCCAGGGCTCGAGGAGGATTCAAACAATTGCACAAGATATGGCAGTAAAAGAGAGGAAAGAAAGGAAAAGAAAAGAAAGGGGAAGGAAGGAAGGGAAGAGGAGGAGGAAAAGTTACAAGACCTCCATTGTCGTAAGGTTCAAGGATCAAGGAATTGATCCCACACACTGGGCAAGAGGTGTGGACTTTGCCTATTTGGTTATTTTCCCTTCTTGTGGCCATGGAAATGATTGTCGTAGTTTGCTGTGACCGCCAAAATGGAGGAGATTTCATGTAAATGTCAGGCTTAGGAGATGTCACTTCATTTTTCTTTTTTTTTTCTTCGACCTCTTGACTGTGTTCTGGACATAACTTGGCCATCACACATCATAATTGAATGATTCCAATTTCTAGGTAAACTAGACTTATAGGAGAACAAATCTCCTTGAAATAGGTCTATCCAATTTCCGACTCCTTTTGACTCAGAAATGCATGAAAAGTGGAGCTAGGTTCGTGCAAGCCTTATGTCAGGTTGAGATCCCTGGATCGGTTTTGGCCATAACTTGGCCACTGCCAAATTATAATTGAATGATTCTAATTTATGGATAAACTAGACTTATAGGAGAACACATCTCCTTGAAATAGGTCTATCCAATTTTCAACTCCTTTTGACTTAGAAATGCGTTCAAAGGGGAGCTATGTTCAGGTAGTTTATGGTCTTGTTTGAAAACTGAGTAGCCATGTTAAAAACAGTGTTTGCAAAAACTGTTTCTCCTTTCTTTTAGATCAGTTTTAAATCATGGATTTTGTGATTCTGGGGTTGACTTCTATACTCGCTGTGGATGTTATGCTTGAATCTTAAGCCATCAGGAATTTTGATAGAAGATAATCTCTCAAGTAAGAGATGACATGATGACTATATCGTGGTTCCAAACAATTAGAGCAGTGTGTGTCAGGCTTGAACATGGCCATGTTTTGGCATATTGTAATCAATAGGACTGAGGTGCTATGTCCCAGCCTGAGACATGGGCCATGACCTATGGCTCACAATTGATGCTGGGGAGTTATGGAATGTATGCTTCAGAGGATGTAATAGCAACTGGTTATAATTTGGCATGACAACATGTAAGTTGATATTGAACGAATATATGAATCTGTTGTGTGTATTAGACATGACAAGCTTCATGGTACACACTTACTTACAAGGTAAAATGTCCAAGGAGGTCTTCACATTAAACATGAGCTCGGCAGCTCTGAGCACCGCACAATCAGACAGATTAGTGTACGACAAATCACCAGATTACATAGGTGTGTACATGGTACCGACGGCACTGTTGCTTGGTGTTAAATTGTGTGGGCTCGGGAATGGGACGAAGTCCAATTGAGTCACACAATGTTAATGAAATGAAAATGACAGTGCTCCGAAAATTATGGGGATGACACCTCAGTGAACAGCCCGAAACCCAGTTACAAAGATATCCACTGAAAGCTCAAAATTGCCTGAGGGTGGAAGAGACCGCGGCAGACTCTTGCGGAAAGTTCCCTCATGGCCCGAAAGACACAAAACGATTAAATAAATATCACATAATTACTAAGTTATGTGATGGGGAGTCTAGACTAACTCTGCATTGATTTCCCATCGGGCACTTGCATCGGGTGGTGGGTCGGAGGCTCACCTTTATTACTGGGCATGTAGAGTGTCGTCTCACATGCATGTAGTTTTTTATGATAGATAGCATGTCTCCATGGATTGTGTTGTTTCGTGTGATCGTGAAATGATCAATATTTGCATTTGCACTTAGCGGGAGTGTACCTTCGGTAGTTTTGTTTCTACCCAGCAGCTCACCCTGGCCGTGGGACCCCCCTTCGTACAGTCACTGGCAAAGGCACGACGCTCCCTAGAGGCCGATAGTTGAGAAGAGGGTCAAGGGGCCTTGAAGTACTTTGTATATGTATGAGAACTCGGCACTTTCGCAATACATATCCCTGCTTTTGAGGCTGAAACCAACATTCGTTCTAATGCACGATTGCACTACAGGGAGTGAGGTGCTATAACTCTCAGCTATTTTGCAGGCGTAATCGTATGAAGTTATGTTGTGTATTTATGAATTCAAATATGTGGGATGAGTCTCAAGATAAAAGACTTGTGAGTGTGATATTCGGATACTCAATTTCCAGACTTCGCTGGTCGATGTGTTATCGACGACCCTGAGCCGGCCACAAATCAAATTAACACAAAAATCTCACGCATAGAAATATGGGTCGCAACATCGAAGACATGCTAAATGGGAAGGTTATGTCGCGACTAGAAAACCAGGTCGCGACAGAAAATATGTCGATGAAAAAGTGTCGTCGCTCCATAACATATTGGGTCGCGACATGCAAAACATCCCCAACACAAAAGTCTAGGTCACAACATAAAAAATGAAGTTGCAACAAGGAAACATGCTAAGTGGCGATAGCACTCTGTTGCGACAAACTTTTTGGGTCGCGACTGAGATGACAATAATACAAGATGCTGGTTGCGCACAGAACCGCATTAAAATGCCGCCGCGACAAGAAAAGCCTGGTTTCACCGATCAATTCGGGGAAGCAGTCCCAGCAATCAAGGTAAATATGAAAACTGGGTCGCGACACCAACTTCGCGTAATGACCGAACCGTGCTGCTGCAACATGGTTATCGATACGGGCACACCGTTTATGTGGAATGAACAATATTTTCGCGAAAGGAAACTTTGTCGCGATTGCAGTTATCATAATCGAAGAAAAGAAAATGTCGCAACAAAATATATGTCACGCAACTCAAGCAAGAATGAGCACAAGAAAACAGGTTTGAAAATACTACCGCTTGTCGCAACAAAACCGCAAAAATTCAAAACTCACACGACAAAACTTTCGGTCAGCATCGAAGACAACTGGGCCTAAAATTTAGGGATTCATAAAAACATTGGAAGAGCATTCAAACTTTAGGGCTCTATAAATAGAAACGAATCGCAAATAGGTAGCCAAGTGATATATACAAATTTCTACTCTACTTATTACAGTGTTCTAACTGAATCCCAAGTAATAAATAATTCAAAACTTCTGATAATACCATAATTTGCACATAGATCAAATTTAAGACACTACTGAGGACTATTGCCTAATCCCTGGTAAGGGCGCCAAAAACTTAAACCGAATATAACTTTTATGAAACATAAGAAGCAACAATTGTCACTTCAAAACACACTTCAAAGATTACTTTTGGTCTTAAAACTGCAAGTGCATAGGTCGATATAATAAAAGTGGACCTATAAGTTCTGATATCGTTTCCATAGAGATTTAAAGGAATTTAAACTTCAACTACTCCCAACTACTCAAGCTCCTGGGGTTAATTATTTGAACGTCTAATTTAGATGAAAATTTAGTAACCTACAAGAATTTTAATCACTAGAACTTTATATTGATATAAAGGAAAAGTTCATTAATCCAATTGTAAACCTGGATCACCAACCAGATATTGCTAGAAGTGTAACACTGGGAATTTCACTACTATGAAATACAATTCTGCAGACTATAATCTCATTCTATTTCTTCCTGTCGAATCAATTTGCTAAGAGGCAAGGTAGTACAGTTTGATTCTCTCTTCTAACCATACTTTCTAACGAGTAGATACTCTTAAAACCCCATCATGACTAGTATCCCTTCACACTTCTTCTTTGGCTATTATTTGCCTCTAGCCTCCCAATGTTTCAAAGCACACCCACAGCTGGAACAACTTTGATATCGTTTATAATACTCGCATCCAACCCTGTAGATATTAGTTGCCTGTGACCACAGACCCTTATAGCCTTAAAATGCATTTACTAAGTAAGCAGAGTCAAATTCTAATCCTTCACAGTCATCTCAACATTATACCTCCCTTTACTAATCTCTAGCTCTCATGGTCATGGTTCAAAGTCGTGATTTTGGTTCTCGACTCAAAGAGTCCTAAGGCATACTCGGGCCATGCCCCTGCTAGGATATTGGGGTGATCTGGGAAAAGAAGATAATTAAAAATAAAAATTATAAAATAAATTACAAATTATGAAAAATCATAATTAAATAAGCTGCATAAATTAATTAAAACTTTCATACTTAAAATCATGTAAAATAATTATAAAAACATATATTCAAATTATTATCATAATATTAAGAAGTGAATAAAAAAACTGGATAATCGATAACTGGATTTTTTTAGTGCTTAACACATGATCATCGATTGCATCTCCTTCCACTACGTCTTTTATATGCTGGGGAACATCTAAGGTCTCCAAACTCCTAAGGAAATTTATATACAATATCCATTAATAATTAGATCGGGTAAGATACTTAGAACTTTGATTTATGACCATATGAGAGAGAGAAAAAATCACTAGTTAGTCACTATTAAGACCAACAAAAAATCTGGAATCTGCATCATGGAAAGGGTCAAATCTCCACTATTATAAAGAAGGGAAACCAGAAAAAAAGAGAAATAGGGAGATTACGAAACATCCAAAAGAAAGGAAAAATGTTAAATAAAATAAGGGATTATTTTGTTATGTTATTATTTAAGGAAAAATCTTCTGCCTATGTACTATGTAGGCAAGTAATCTAGACTTCATGATGCTTTATTTTTTCCATCATCTTCCTTAATGACCGTAATCTAGATTTTTACTGTTCATTTGATATATAACAAAGTTCCTGTGACGGAGCAGACCTATTATGCTAAGCATTAATAAAACTGTATGGTTCAGGCCCAACTCTGAAATAATCAACACAAAATCAAAAATCAAGAAAATGGGTACTCACATGAGAACAAAATCATAGTAAAAATGTTAAATAAAAAAAGGGGTTCTTTTGTTATATTATTATTTAAGGGTAGAATAGTCTTTTGAGTTATATATCTCTTCTCTTTCTGTGCTTTAGGGTTTCCTTCTTTCTCTTCTTTTATCACTTTTGTAATAAACTTTGTGGATTGGTATTGAATAGAAAATGACTTGCATTCTTCCTCCTCTTTCTGGTGATTTTCTCACTTGCATTTTTTCCCTTTTTCTTATGTTCTTTTAACATGGTATCAGAGCGGATTTCATGGGAAGAAATTTAGTTTCAAACATAGCTTTTGGCACGATCATAAATTTAGGGTTTCAGCAATTTCAACCCTTGGATTTGTCTCTACGTTTTCGGCATGGGATTTGTTTCTTTTGTAATTGCTTCTCTCTCTACAATTTGATATTTCGTTTGCTCTTATTTATTTTATTTCTTGATTATGGCTATTGAAAGACATTATTCGAGTACGTAGACACACACCTATCCACAAGTTCATTACTCCACTTTTCAACATGACCCTTTAGAAAGGAATCTTGATTAAGCATTAGTAACTCAACTTTCTAGCTGAACTAATTATCTTAAGTTCTTCTGTTAGTTATGAGATTTTAGTGGGAAATGTCATGGACCCTTCTCATGTTCCATATGCACATTATGCTGTAATGTGAATGCCTCAGGTAAAAGATGGATAAGAATATCTTATTAGGACTAGTCCTTTAGTAATTACTTTGATGCTTAGTCCTGAGAGATTGATTTGTTTGACATTATATTAGATTATCCAAATTTTATACCAAGAATCGACTTAATCAAACTTTAAGAAAGATCTATATCCTGATTTAAACAATATCATGAAGTTTCATTTTATCCATTATCATATCAAATTATTATGTGGAAGAGAATATGTAACATTACAAATTAAAGAGAAGAAACATGGAGTGCGCTAGGGGATTTGAACCGTGCCCTCCAAATTAACTAGAACCAAAGGCACAACACAACCACTTGACCATATACATCACCTTTAAGACAACATTCTCCAATAAAAACATATTTATCAAAATTTTGTCCCAACAACTACAAATATTTACATTAACCTCAGATGCATGTAAATTGATTCAGACACCCACCTTATAAAAAAGAAATAATTTTTTTGTTATTTTCAAATCATTTAAATTTTTATCTAAGTTAAAAACATATTTTCTAACATTGACTGTATAGAGATTTAGATTCTAATATTTTCCTTGACTGGCATTTTGCCAAATCTTTCCAAGAACGTACAAAAGAAACCTTTTATATTCTAAATCTTTCACCATATCACATTCTTAACACTACCTAAAAAAACCTTTCCTCCTCTAATCTTCACCAACCCAACAAATCTCTCTAAGAACGTAGAAGAAAAAAGTGGAACTTTTTCTCATGCACTTAAAACTTCCCAAACGGAGCAAAATTCTTGGGAGTTACATATACATATATATATTCCGAATTCGTGTTTTCGAGGTTTTTCAGTGACTGCAGTTTTACTTAAACAAAACAAAACAAAACAATATATAATCCTAAGATCAATCGGGAGAAGGTATTAAAAGAAGCAGATGGAGTGGATATGGAGAGTGGGATAAACCAGATTACCTTTTTCGAGGTTGCAATCAATGCTCAACGTTGAGACTTGAGATGCCCACCTTATATAAAAAGAAAAGGTATTGAAAGAAACAAATAATATGAACATGGTTTTGCCTAGAGAGATATCAACACATCAATATTAACAATCTCCCCCCTTTGACATTTCTTTGTCAAAACCTGATTTATGTAGATGAAGCTCATCAAGAACACCCCGTCATTCTGCCATATGTGAAACCAGGGGAAACAACTAATTACCACTCCCCCTTTTTGCCATAAGAAAAGCCAAAGATGTTAAGAGGAGAGACATCCATTGTCACCGGTTCTACTATGTTCTTGTTGACAGGGCCTAAGCCTAATAGAGAGCTTAACCTGGCAAGATCGGTCAATAGATGGGAAACTTCAGCAGCAACACCTGCAAGTCTCCCATGTGAACCAATGTGGATTCGATTGTCCCATCTCAGAGAAGCGACATCCATATACGCCGCCACCTATAGCTTTTAATCCGAACCCTTCCTTAGTAAGTACTGTGCATCCTCTCTGCATCTCTTTCCCACTCCGCACCGACTTTCAATGAAAGAATCAATTATAGGTACCCAATCCTAATAGGATCGCCCAACCCAAAAGACCGACCTGATAAATGGGAGAATCTCTCAAGCATAAGTACCACTCCACACTTTCATGTGGAAGATGATGTGGGATCATATTATTACCCACCCCTAGAGAAGTCGGACGTCCGCAAATGGCTTACACTCTAATTAGCTTCACTTCCAAACCTCTCTTAAGGCACCAGGTAACCCTCTTTCAAATAGCCCTTTCCTACTATGCACTAGCTTTCAATGAAAGCACCAATGATAGGTAACTAAGCCCAATCAGGAGCCCAAACTGTAAAATAATTCGCCTAATAGTGGAAGAACCTCCGCCAAGTACCATTCTAGCAATCTATAGAATCATGGTGATATCGTATGACTCCGCCACATCTAAGCAGGCTCAGTTATCGTAGTTGTTGTTCATGGCATTCCAAAACTGAAGATTGAGTTAAGGAGGATTTGTAGACCAAGTCAACAAACTAGGGTGTTACACAAAATGTTGCAACACACAACCAGGAAACCCAACACATCCATACGGTTGACAAACCATCTCTATTCTTCATTAGAGCATCTCCAGCCATAAATCTCCTTTTTCAACACCAAACAAGATATCTGTGATTTTCGAGATGATGAGACCCACTTTTTGGAGTTCCAACTCCAACCAATAATTTCCATTTTTAACTCTAAATCTCTATTAATTCTTCTAATCTTTGTTTTATCAAATTAGAATATTTTTAAGAATATGATATATGAAATATTTTTATTTTTATTTAAACATAAATATGAAAATATATTAAATAAATAAAATTCTAATAAATAAAAATATATTAAAAACCTAAAAATCCATTTTAAACTAATAAATATTATATTCTAGAGCAGCATATTACATTAGAAAATAAAACAATATTAACAAAAGCTACATAATAAAATTACTTTAACCAAATGATAAAAATAAAATATAAAAACTAATATGGTGGTATATCACCTCCATAATTTCTACTGTCATATTCATTAAAATTACTACATTTTCCATCATTATGACGACTTGATCCATTTTCTTAGGATTTAAGAGTCATTTTTTCAATAATCTCCATTTTTTACCTTACCTACGCCGAATGGATTGAGATATGGAATCAAATATTTTTTTCCAGAATGCTTTCTTGCCTTCAATGCTATTAAAAATATATTTGTTGCTATAATTTATAGAAAATATGAAGAACAATGTTTCTGTAGCTCAAATGTATTAGTTTGCCAATAATGCAAAATGATCATATGATAAAATTCATGTTTTTTTTTCAATTTAAAGTTGTATTTTTATATCTAAGAAAATATTGAATTAGTTACTTAAAATCTAATGCTCTTTATATTTACAATACAAATAAAAAATGTATTATATGAATATAAAAATTTAATAAAAATTTAAATGATTCACTTATTAAAATCATTTTACTATATTGTATATGAAAATAATTCAAAATTAATAAAATAATAAATAATAAAAATAAATATATCTTTAAAATAAATATATTATAAAAAGACATTATTAAAAAATATTTTATTATTATAAGAATAAAATAATAAGAGAATAATAATATAATATTAAAATAATAGGGGAATAGTAGTTACTATTCACATCTCCAAATATGGAGATGGAAATAGAGGATGGTTGGAGTGCATTTTTTTTATTCAAATTTCCAAATATGAAGATGAAGTCAAGAATTGAGAATGATTGGAGATGCTGTAAAACTCGGGAAAAATTGAATTTTTCTAAGAAATGGCAAAACAGTGATTTATCGATACAATATAAGTTGAAAACCTAGAAATCTTCTAGATCTCAAATGACGAAACAGGCATCACCACTGAATTTGTCACGCGAAATCTAGTTATTCAGACAATTTTAATAATTACTGTATAGCCTAATTTCATTTTTCGAGGCAACGCACAAAAAGACATAATATGTAGCGGACACGCGGCGTTTGCTGCGTCACTACGCGCGCGCAAATGTATGTGTGACACATGGCAACGAGTGTCGGGTGAGACATGGCAAGCCATGTGAGTGACACGTAGCAAGTCATGTGTCACAAGGCATGCAAAGGCAATGTGATTTGTGACATGGCGTTCATGTGTCCATGCATGCTAATGTAATATGCCTATAAAGCCTGAAAACAATTAGGTGAGAAAGGTGCTGGAGGAGGAAAAGAAGTGGAGAGAAAGGAAAGAAAGAAAGAGACAGAGGCTGAGTGTTTATAGAAAGAGGAGAAAAGAAAATCTACATTCCAACGGTCGAAACTCGTCAAACCAAGAAGTAAAGTCCGAGGGCTACACTATAAGAGGTAGGGATTCTTCCTACTTTGGTTTATTTTCAACCCTAAGGGCTGTGTGGTTGTGTCTTTTCCCTAAAGGCTTATAACGTACTCAAAATACTCCTGCACTTTATACCACTTGTTATATATTCCGGGGTATGAATCAAGCAAAATCTAGGTTTTTCCGGAAAATTGATAAATTGGACAAGTTATGAAATGGCAAATGAGCTAACCTGAAATTTTGGCACTAGAACAAGGATAAAATTGAAAATGCCATAAGGGAGATAAAAATCATAAAAGGAGTAGAGATGGGCCATAATAGAATAAAATGTTGGATTGAAATAAGAGAGAGATGAGGGGTTAAACTAGAATATGCATGTTGAATTTCAAAAAGGGAAGAATCCAAGGACTGGTGCTACCAGAAACTGGACCCAAAAATGGGTTTTTGAGGGCCAAACAAGGCCCAAGGATATTTTTGATTTAAAGACCAAAATTGGTCTCATTTGGAGAAGAGCAAACTTGAAGTGAAGGAAAATAAAGAGGAAGAGGAAGAGGAAGAGGAAGAAGAAGAATAGAAGAAGGAGAAGGAGAGGTAAAGATCAAAAAGCCAAGGTATGTTTTTAATTTGGGATCAAGTGTTTTGATTTCCTAAGGCCTTGGGTTTAAAGAATTGTTCTTCCTTGTCTAGGCTTGCAGATCACAGAAAAACCCTCAAATTGCTTCGAGGTTAAGAGGGTAAAACCTCAAATGGTAGAAAAACATGGAACCCTCCCTTTCGAGGTTGGATTTACGGTTTAATTGCAAAGTAAAAGGGTCAGTTAGAACAAACCCTAATAAATTTTTATTTATATGTGTATGGGTTATGACCCATATTAGAAGTGTTTTTGGGAGAAATCGCGAAAGGTTTGGATGAAAGATAATCCATTGAAAGTATTTATTTGGAGGATAATCGGTGTTAAAAAGATGAATTTGAAATGATTTTGAAGTGTATACAGCTAGATTTGGTCAGAGCTTGGTAAATTTTTTTTTAAGACATCAACAACAACAACGAAATACACAATTTAGAATAACATAACATGGTAAAACGTCGTTCTTCGCCGCGCGCGGAAGCAAAGAAAAGGGAGAAAATAATTCACAGGGCATTGGATTAGTACCGGGCACAAACTTGAGATTGTACTGGTACAATTTCGTTACTGCTTGGCCATTCCCACTCTACTGCCAGGACTTGTAACGGGTAATAACTTATTCTGCTTCCCAGCTCATCAGTTTTTGTATTTTGGTCATAACCCTATTTCTAACCATCGAGTGATTCAAGGGCTGCAAATAGACTTCAAGGAGAACCAAACTAAAGAGAAGGTATCGTCTAATTCTGATCCTATGGCCTAAAAATTCACTCAAAGTACGCGTGCAAGCGAAAAATTCCTGCATCAGCTTTGATACAGAGTAGTCCGAGTTGCTTCGACGTAACTTGAGAGTTTCTGTGTCCGAATTGGTGATTCCAGCGGAATAGAACCCTTAGCACCTAGCTTTAAATGAGTACAAAGAACTAGAGTCAAATATGGAGTTAAGACCCCGGAAAAATTAGTAATACAAGCTGTTCCTAGTTTAATCCCAGAATCAATTAGTTGGCATGAAAATGCCATAACTTTAGTTTGATAACCCGACAAACGATCTCCAATTTGAGCAAAGTAATTTGCAGAATAAGAATGAGACTAAGTCAAAACGTATCAGACCCGCCTCCCGCAAAGCTTCGGCTCTCGGCGTATATTCGCTAGTATGATTATTTGCTAAATCACTAAGTGAGTGAATAAATGATTTGACTAGGTGTGAAGACGGATAACCTGACCTAGGATTGACATCGAGAAAGAAACGAACTATAAATTATCCGTTTCTATACCCGCTCTCTATTCTCTAGTTTTTTTGTTTCATATTGCTCTCATTTGGCGTAAATATGCATATATATCGATTTGAATGATTAGTATTTGAACGTTTGATAAATATCCATGTACGCGCGGTATTTTGAAGCATGCTTAACGTATTGCATAAAAGTAACTGATTTGAACGTATTATCGAATATCACGCGATCGATTCACCAACTGAATTCGCTACGAAGTAATCAGATTGTTCCACGCGAAATCACATTATATCGTAATGACGATTCACCAAATCGAATCAGCTGCGAATGTCGACTTATAGCCGCGTAGACGTAATATTGAACGCGAAATCATTACTAATGAATGACAAAACAAGACAGATCACCAACTTAACTGCGACCGTCGACTATAGTCATATGACGGTATTATTGAATGTGAAACCACATTACTACCGGTCGATAAATGGCGGGATTCACCAATCAATCGCTGTGGCGTCAATTTATAGTTATATGTGGAATCACAAACCGAACAATGAAATGATGGCATGGAAAAGTAGCTTGTATAAGTATCTTTACATTACAATGATATTGTATAAAGGCATTATTTTATTAAAATGGCTGATTATATGAACGAAATAAATGCTAATCAGATAAATCACTGGCACAGAAATGCCAGCTGATTGTTTCTTAGTCAATGCGAGAAAATGAGTGATGTATTAACGAAGTAAAGCACCCAAGATCGAGGAGCTCTCGTGAGTCATAGAGAAGATAAATCACAGTATGCTCTCATTATATGCATTACTCATTTCTTTCAAACACACATTTTGAAACAATAGAACTCCAATCATGGTTTTGTAATAAAGATTTTGTGTTAAATGTAAACGCTATGAATGTTTTTACATCAGAATGTTTGAAGGCTGCCTAAATGAAATGCTTCCGCTGAATTTTGAATATAAATGAATAACACAAACCAAATTGTTTTGACAAGATAACGGAAAATGCTCCGAGTAACTGCTCGTACTTCGATCCAACCGTGGTCAAGTCGGGGTTTCTGTCACACACTTGAAACCAAACAACAAAACGGCAACTAAAGAGGATTTGATTAATGACTTTATAAATAAAACGCCGCCCCCGGGCTCTTGCTCGACTCTAATCTGGGCCTGCCTGCTCTGGGTCGCCACACTTTATTGGCATCGTGAGCCTAGGTTTAGGCTGCCTCACAAAGTGATTTTGAAAATGTTCAAAATGATTTCAAATTGTTTATGGTTTGATGCATTGCATTTTGCATATAAAGGATAATATGACTGATGCTGATCTTGTGGGTCTTAATAGGATAATTTACCAAGGAGTGAAACCGAGTATGATATCTTGGTGACGAACCCGCCCGGGCATAGTGTTATTGTGAACAAAGTGTATAGAGATTGTCCCATAAAAATATAAGAGTATTAATTCCTTCGTGGAGATTTGATTTGAAAGTTATCCTTCGTGAATTTGATGTGATATTGGGGATGGATTCTGTTATCCCTACAATCGGAGCGCATAGCCTATCAGAATGAAAAAGAGTGACCTTAAGGACACGAATGACGCTGAGGTTATTTTACTCCACAGAAAAACAAACCCAATTTCCTGAATGTAACATCCGCAGCTAGCCATGCAGAAAGACGGAAGGAAGGATGTGAAGCCTATTTGGCTTATGTGATTGATACCAGAAAGTCAAGGCCTAGTGTATCGAGTATTCCTACCGTTAGTGACTTTTCTGGATGTGTTTCCTAAGAGTTACTATGACGTTCACAGGGAGATCGAGCTCGCCATCACTGCCACTGCGCGCCACCGGCAATCCATTTACACCCAGCATAGAACGCCCACTTTGAGCTACAAGACGAAATTTTGTGCCAGCAAGAACCTAGAAAAAGGTTGGTCTCATCGTATGTATCACCATGGGGAGCCTCGTGTTTTTGTCAAGAAGAAAGATGGTACACTTCTAGCTTATGTGTTGATTATAGACAACTGAACAAGTCAATCAGAAGAATAAGTATCCGCGTTACCTGCAATCTAATGACTTGCCTCGACCACCAGCGGCAAAGTTATTTTCGCAAGATTGATCATTGAGATCCAGCATCATCACGGAAAACAGCACGATTTACGCACAAGACGCGCCAATCACCATGCGACACGAGTTCCTTCAATGTCGTCGGTTTAACCAATGCCCAAGGCTTCGCGGACTCGATCGAACGCGGTTTCCTGACCGTGATGTGGATCAGCTCGTTCAGTATTCATAGACGCCATTCTGTGTATTCAAAGATCTGAGTCACTACACACCTTCGGTAGTGTCAGAGATCAAGAAAGAACAAACAAAGTAAACCGCAGCAGAATTTCGTCAATCGGGCATCCTTCTGCACATCGATATTCGGTGCCATGAACCGGAGTGGATTCAAAGAAATAGAAGTGGTCGTCAACGCAGTCACCAATGTTTATGGCTACCGAGTTTCCCGACCAAAGCGGTGTTACTACGCAAGATTTGTTAGCGTTCAAGATCGCAGCCCAATACCATGATCGGCTCCAAAACGTAAAGCCTGAATTGAGCTGAAAACGTCAAGGAAGTCAGCCAAAAGATTCTAAACTGAGGTCTTATTATCTCACTTAATTCACAGAATATGATATAGTGATGTCACTAAATTAGACTTGACTGTCCTTAATTTAAAGAGGTGTAGAGGCCCATGCTTCAAGACAATTGAAGGCACATGAAAATAAACACCTGTTAACAGATTTGAATTACCTACAATTGTATTTGCATTGGAAAATTTAGAGACATTATTTGTAATGGAGAAAAGCGTTTTATTTATTACACCATCATAAAGAGTTCTTAAGATCGCTCAACCATGTTCTAATCGGCACAACTAGTGCCATGGAACTGGATAAAAGATTATGACCGCGTGATCGACCATCAACTCTGAAAGGCCAATGTAGCGGTCGATGCCTGAGAAGACGCGTAAACGCCTGAATAAAGAACGCCAATTTGTCAATATCGACTATTAAGGCAAGAAGGGCGTAATCTGATAGCAGACCAATTGGTTAACTGCAGAGGCACAAAAGAATGATGAGAAAATTTCTGCCATAATGAAACAAATTGGAGACAGAAAAGAAACTACTTCACAATGAATGAAAAATGGAGTGTTGTATTATAAGATCGTCAGGTGTCTGGCGATGATGGATTTGAGAAAACTACATTTAAAGAAAGTACATGGTGGATTTGCTATCTCATCCCTAGAGCACAAAGATGTATCAAGATTTGAAAATGTCATTCTGGTGGTCCGGAATGAAAAGAGATGTATCACTGTAACTCAAGTGTTTGGTGTCAAAGAGTAAAGGCAGAGACTGTCCTTCGGATTATTGCACTCCTATCAATACTGTGAGTGAAATGGGACCCAATCACCATGGATTTTGTGGTCGGGATTACCAATGACAGGAGGAAGCATGACTCATTTTGGGTCAGAGTGGACCTGATTGACCAAGTCACCACTTCCTACTCAAAGGAGAACCCGCCATTCGCTGACAAGCTAAAGTGAGTCAGATATCAAGGAAATAGTTCTACATAATTTTGATTCCCTGTGATCCATTTATTTCATCGAGATCCCAGGTTTACTTCAAGATTTGGGAAAATTGCAAGAGGCCATGGGCATCAACACTTCAAGATGTTGCCTCCCACCCGCGTAGACGGATGGACAATCGTGAGAGAGTGGGATCTCACCGAAGATATGTTAAGGAGTCGCGATCACCAGAGGAAGTCGATCTACATATTCTTCGTTGAACAGAAATAACAACAGCTTCCAATCAAGATTGAATGGCGCCTTACGAGGCTCTATATGGAAGAAAATGTAGAACACCGTTGTGTTGGACAAAATTGAGTGAGAGAAAAGGATTAGTCTGGTATTTGATATTTAGAGACCAAGAAAAGTTAAAACATTTAGAGAGAAATTGAAAGTAGCCACCGATGACAGGTCATATAACTCGACATGAAGAGAAAGATATTCGATATGAGGTCGCAGAAAGTGTTTTTAAAAGTGCACGCCCGGAAGAAGGTGGATAGATCCGGAAAGTGGCAAGCCGAGCTCCTAGACGGGCTGGTCCATAAGAAGTAATCGAAAAGTGGGTCCAAGGGCATACCGCTTAGCTTTACCGACTCGAAAAGATTCATAATGTGTTCCATGTGTCCATCCCACGGAGGTACCGCACGCGAATCTATCACATGTAGTCTCTCTGAGACAATTGAGCTGTGACCTGATTTGACATGGAAGAAGAACTCGAGAGATTTTGGCTCGTGAAAGGAAAAGAACTACAACAAGAAGATTCGCGAATGCGTTGTGGAGAAAATCACAAGACCGGCTAGCCTCACTGGAAAGTGAAGAAACGATGCAGCAGATTCATTAACTGCTTAATAAGGTAAACTTCTGAGATCTAAATTTTTAAGTGGGGGAGAATTGTAACGCCCAAAATACCCTATACTTTATAATAATTTTATTATATATTCCGTATGAATTTGGGAAAACTTAGGTTTTTCCGGGAAAATTGATAAATTGACAAGTTATGAAATGATAAATTTAGCGAACCCGGAAATTTTGGCACTAGAACAAGGATAAAATTGAAAATGCCATCAGGGAGATAAAAATCATAAAAGGAGTAGAGACGGGTCATAATAGAAATAAAATAAGCTTGGATTGAAATAAGAGTAGAGATGAGGGGTTAAACTAGAATATGCATAAGTTGAATTTCAAAAAGGAAGAACTAAGGACTAAAGCAATTAAGGAAACTAACCCAAAAAAGGGTTTTTTGAGGTCAAACAAGGCCTAAGGATATTTTGGATTTAAAGACCAAAATTGGTCTCATTTGGAGTAAAGAGCAAACCGTGAAGGAAGAAAAAGAAGAGAAGAGAAGAGGAAGCAGGGTAGTTAAGAAGAGAAGAAGGCAAGGAGGAGGAAGATCAAAGCCAAGGTATGCTTTAACTCGGGATCAAGTGTGTTTTGATTCCAAGGCCTGGTTTAAAGAATTGTTCTCCTCTTGTCTAGGGTTTTGTGGAAAGATCACACAAACCCTTAAATTGTTGGAGGTTAAGAGGGTAAAAACCCCAAATGGTAGAAAACATGGAATCCTCCTCGAGGTTGGATTTACTCGCTTAATTGCAAGTAAAAGGGTTGCTTAGAACAAACCCCTAATAAATTTGTGTATTTGGTATGTGTATGGGTTATGACCCATTAGAAGTGTTTTTGGAGAAAATCATGAAAGGTTTTGATGAAAGATATCCATGAAAGATGATTTGAGGATAATTGAGGTTAAAAGATGAATTTGAAATGATTTTGAAGTGTATATGAAGTATAGATTTGGTTTGGGATTGAAAAGTGTATGAAAAAGGGGAGAAAATACCCATTCTGGGCATTTTCGGGGGATTAGTACCGGTACAACTTGAGCTTGTACCGGTACAATTTCGTTACTGGTCATTTCATTGTCTCTACTCGGCATAAGTTGGGACGGTACCGGTACAACTTGTTCTCGCTTTCCCGCTGACCAGTTTCCTCGTATTTACCATAACTTCCTATTTCTTTATCCGATTGAGTGATTCAAGTGGCTACGTAAAATAGACTTCAAGGGAGAACCAAACTTAAAGAGAAGGTATCGTCTAATTCTCTGGATCCTAAGTGGCCTAAAATTCACTCAAAAGTGAAGCCATGCAAGAAAATTCCTGCATCAGCTCAGACAGAGGTCCCAGTTGTTTCCGACGACTTGAGTTTCTGTTCGAATCAAGTATTCAGCGAACAGGAACCCTTAGCACCTTAGCTTTAAATGAGTGGCAAAGAAACTTGAGCCTGGCCATGGAGTTATGACCCTTGGAAAAAAATTAGTAATACAAGCTGTTCCCAGTTTAATCCGTAAACTCGACTAGTTGGCATGAAAATGCCATAACTTTAGTTTGGATAACCATTGAATGATTCCAATTTATGAGTAAAGTAGACTCTTAGAGGAATAAGAATGAGACTAAGTCAAAAACGTACCGGACGTCGCCGCCTCCGCAAAGTTTCGCTTTGCCTCGGCGATATTCGTTTAGTATGATTATTTGCTAAATCACTAAGAGTGAATAATTATTCAACAGTGTGTGAAGATTTATAACTCGACCTAGGATTGACATCGAGAAAGAAACGGAATCGATAATTGGTCTGTTCTATACCCGTTCTCTATTCTAGTTTTTTTATTCTCATATTGCTCTCTATTTGCGAAATATGCATATATATCGATTTGAATGATTAGTATTTGAAATGTTTGACAAATATCCAGATGTATGCGGTATTTGGCTGCCGTAATTCATCGTATAAAAGTAAATTGATTTGAAACGTATTATTGATGAGGGCGACAACATGACTAATTCACCAACTGAATCTTCATGAAGGTAACCGTATTTGTCTGTAATGCGAATCATTGTTACCTAATGACGTGACCACTAAATCGAACTGGCCGTGAATGTCGACTTCAGGCCACAAGGCGAGACGTGAATATTGAACGCGAATCACATTAATATCAATGACAACAAGACAGATTCACCAACTAACCGCCGTGAATGTCGAATTTATAGTCATATGTGAGATTGTATATTAATGAAACCATACACATCGAATGACAAATGCGTGATTCACCAACCTAACTGTCAGGATTTAATTTATAGTTATGGCTGTGAACCACAACCAATAACAAAATGATGGGTATTGAAAGTGTATTTCAGATAAGTATCTTTTACATTACACTCCATATTTATAAAGGCATTATTTTGGATGTTCTTACGATTTATATGAACGAAAATGGAATAGCAGAATCAGAGTAGAACCACTCAATGAAAATGCTTAGCGTATTGTTTTATCAATGCCAGGCACCGAAAGTGATAGACATCGGCTAAGACCCAAGATCGAGGAGCTCAGGAGTCATAGAGAGAAGGAATTGAGGTGTCCCATTATGCGGGACATCTACTTTCAAACATTGGAGACATTTTGTAAACAACTTGAACTCTAAATCATTATTTTTGTAATAAGATTTGTTACAAACAAACGTTATGAATGTTTTGTTAATTGCAAATGTTTATGGGCTTGCCTTAAAACAAAATGCTTCCGCGAAATTTTAGAATATAAAATGAATAAATACAAACCAAATGTTTTGATAAGATAACAAAAATGCCTGAGGAACTGGCTCACATCCGCTAACCTGCCAAGCCTGGGTTTCTGGTCGCTTACACTTTGAAACTAAAATTAAATAAACGATAACTAAAGAGATTTGATTAATGACTTTATGAAATAAACGAAGGCCCCGGTTTCGGTTCTGACTCGCCTTAATCGGTCGGCCTGCTCTGGGTCGCCACAGGTCGTTTGGCCGACTTTCGAAATATGGGAATGTTGCCTCTTTTGATCCTACGCACTGATGGATTTTAGGACTGATTTTCAGGTGGGAACTCAAGGAACAGTCCGGTCCTTCATAAATTGTAGCGTATTTAAAGAAATTGATGCTTTCTTTGAATTCACCAAATTAGACTCCTCTACAAACTTCAAGTTATGGTCCATTTCGATTTCCACAGCTGAGTCATTATTTGTTATGTCCGCTTGACCAATTTATTATTATTTATACTGGATTTTGGGATTGAAATGACCGAGGTTCGTGGATCGTTCTACGGTCGTGGGGCCCGAGGTGGCCTGAGTATGGCATGTTTGTGTGGGGCCTATGATGGCTGGCGTGGATCATGAAGGGCATTCTTATGCCACAAATTGGTCAGAGAACCGTTGCCTTTGCTTGCTTTTGGATTGACTTCATTGTGGGAGTTGATTGTTACTGAATGCTATATAGCGTGAACTCAATATATTGACATCAGATGAACTTATTTGGAAGTTATGCGTTTTGATATAACCGCTTTATGATATATGATAAATCACCATATGGTATGTACACATATGATAGACTGATATGCAATGACATAATGCATTGTGCATACACTGAGCATTCATTCATGGGTGTAAGTGCATATGTTATCATATACCATCCTCGTGGTCATGAGTGGCTCGATATCAACGGTTCGTGGAGTTCCACTATTCACGTAGTATGAAAACTTGTGTCAGGGCAGTAGTAGGATAGATACCCTATCAAGTGAAAGCCTCGATATTTTCGTTATACATGTCCAACGGTGAAAGCCCGTGAAAGTGAGCATGCGACCCGCCTGAGACCTCGTACCCGCTACCTAAAGACATGCTTCAGTTAATAAATGATCCTGGAAGTGAAACATCCACAAGTTTTGATTTCTAAAACTTGATTTGCTTCAGAAAGTGATCATTGTATGAAATTCATCGACGATGGATGTTATCACACATTAGCTACACATTGTGTGATGGGAGTCTATGATGACTTGGATTTTTCATGCATTGAGTGAGTCTCATCTCATTTCATGGCATGACATATAGAATTCCATGATAGAATTGTATAATCTGTATGGAATGGTTGAAGTGAATGCAAGTGCTAGCATTGCATGTGCACTTAGGTGGGGAGTAGCCTTTGTAGGGTTTCTACTAGGCGGGGCTCACCTTATATGGGATAACATTTCAGGTGCAGAGCAGACATTGGTGGACGACTCTCATTAGGAGCCTAAATTTTTAAGAAAGCCGGATTGTGGCTTTGTAACCTTTTTGTAAAAGTATTGGACAAACAAGTTTTGTAATGTACTTATAAGGTTGCAATTAAAACCCCATAACAATATGTTTTGAAAATAACATAAATGTTCATTGAATGTAACAAATGGATCCCGGTAGAGTGGATGACGAAGATGAACAGACACGCGATATCCACTGGGATACTTCCGCAAAGACCGCCGTCAAACGAACCTCTGATTTTGGGCCAGCCTTTGTATAAGAGTTATGAGTAATACGAATACCTAGGGATTGATGGATATGGGTCTAGGTCATTAGATTCATTTTGTTCTGATGTCACAATTTTCATCAAAGCATAGGTATGTGATTACTCAGTGGTTCAATTTCTAGCACGGGTTTGCACTTATCAGATTTATCAGGTAAGCTCATATTGCACTACATGATCAGGTGCCGGTGTGTCAGGTGAATTATATACATGGTGATATGTATATAGAACTGCTAATGTTATGTGAATCATATACATGGTGATATGTATATAAAAATACCAATGTTATGTGAATGATTATACATGGTAAAGTGTATATGGTAAGAGGAACACTATGTTGGCACTACAACCCAGGTTCAAATAACGAACTGTGATGGTTCTGATGCTGAGGTCTATTAGTGCTATACATGCTAATACCTAGACAAGGTTTCTACTTTTTCATATAGACTAAAACCTCAAATTAACATAGCTACAAGAGCCTTACAATTTCTTATACCCATGTCACTTTGGATAAGTTTGTTTGCTAAAATAAATTTCTTAATGTCTGTGATTTCAAAAATATGGTTCAAATGGTAAGTGTAATCGCAAGGCACGGGGTCATACAAGCAGTAAATCTGAATGTAAGTCCGTATCATTCCCGTAGATTGATAGCACTATAGGGTCAGTCTTAATCCAACTACTAAAATTTCATACTATTTGGACTCAAACTCAATGAATGTTTATCAAACGATAAAAATCAGAAATCCTATACTTATCGAATATGTTCAAATTAAACTAAAAACATAAATGAATGACTAAAACAATTGTATATAAAAGAATGAATTGAATCAAGATAATTAGAGAAACAAACCATCAATGAAATAGCAACAGCATCAATTCCAGTACTAAACTGCCGCTTCCTGGTTTCCTATGGCGGATTCATCACCCTGTCAAGACTTTACCTATTGAATCGATTTTTTCCATTTTCATCGATGACATCTCTCGCTTCTCTCGAAGACAAGATCAAACTAGCTACCTGTATTCCACATTCTCTTGCAAGATCTGTGTATTTTTCTTTCTCAATACTTCACACCCATTTCCTGTTGACAGCAGAACTTTTGCTTTACCTTCTCAGGATTCTTGCAAAATTTCTACTACTTAATTAGTGGCTCAACCTCCAAATCTATGGGTTTATCTCTCCTCGATCAGATCTAAGCTAACACGGGATTGGAACTTACCTTAGATTGAGGTGAACTCTTGATTCATTATATTAGTTAAATACACCCCTCCGACTTCAATTATGAGCGAATGGGGATTTATCAAATGAACCCTCATAAATTTCAACAGTCACAATGGCAATAACATACCTGCAGAATGCTCTCAACTCAGAATCTCCCGCCTCACACCGGGAGGGCATCCCTGATATCGTGAGCAAGATACATTCCTCAAAGGGTATTAGGTACTACCATTGGGAACTCATTCATTCAAAACGACAATCGATTACAAAATCGAACTCAATTAATTTCCATAATGTGTAGAAAGACCGTAACTAAATGTAAATCAACCAGCTTGAGTCAAGGCTTCTCTGACATCAGACGCTAATCAAGAAATGGAGTGCCGACCTCGCACGAATTAATCAGAATTGCAATAACCGAAAAGAAATGAATTCCAAATTCTCTGCCTAGATTCATAAATTCCAGCAAGACATCGAAGAAAAATAAATTAATCCAATCCAGTTTCTACTCTTCTACACAACGCAGATTCAAAACCAGAAAATAAAACTAAAAAATAAAAAATAAAATCTACTCTAAAATATACACTGAGTTCCTCTTCTTTTCCCTTTATCACAGTAAAGAAGGAGAAACTACTTTTACTATTCAAAGCTATCTTATTTATATCAGAAACAATCTCGGCCGAATCCCAAAAATACCCGTGGAAATCAGCAAAAAGCCCAGCTCATCGCTCTATGTCACGACCTGTTGATGTCACATGGAATTCTCTCTTGATGCTCACATCGCCGTAATTCTTCCTTTTCTTCGCTGCTTGCAACCGCTTTGTCTCAAAATCCCCGATCAACTAGTCACTATTATCGAAGTTGATGTTTACATCTTTTTGTTCAAGGTTCCCCTGCTGATGTCACAATCTCGTTGTTAGTAGGTTCACATATTATTGTCTTCTTATTCTCCCAGCCTTTTGTGTTATGCAGACATCTACTATACCACTTTGTCAAGCCAGAAGACTTTACTTCATGCGTGAATCTTTGATTTCTGCCGCAAATTCGCTGTTTTCGTCTTCGTAACTTTCACTTTATGCCAATCTTCGGTGATGTCATGATCTTTTGCTTCCATTTCTTTCTTCTTCAGTCACATCAGCCCACGCTAACCGGTTTCTTTCTTTCCAACTATTTTCCAGGTCGCGACATCAAAGTGATGTCGCAACATGGAATTCTCTGCTCAGCTCTTCTTTAGGGTTGCGACCTGAATGGAGGAGCCGCACATCATTTTCTTGTTAAGACTTCACTCTCAGCCATGTCGCGACCGTATAGCATGTCGCGACTTCAATTTTGAATCTTTTAATGAAAAACTAGTCAGACTTTACTTGCGAAGACCTCTCTGTGGCTTCACAGACAGATCCTGTCGACTGCAGCTGCGTCACAAATCATTTATCTCTTGGCCATGACATCAAAATGATGTCACATATTAATTCTTCTTCACTGACTTTCCTAATTCACTACCGCCTTTGTCGCAATCCTCCTTAAGTCACGACTTCACTTGTTCATCGCTTACCCTTCTTCAAAGCCAAATTTGTTGATGTCGTGACTTGAATCAGCCGAAACCGAACTCCTGTGGCCGTGACTTAAATTCCCGCTGTTACTCACTCACGCAGTCATTTTCAGTATTTGCCAATTTGGCTTCCTCACAGATTTTCCTGTAGATTTAATTTGAAATAATTATCACTTTCCTTTAATAATTCAACATTATTTTCATTAAACTCAAAAAAAATGGATTAAAAATCTAATGAGTTTTCGACTCATCAAATTCCCAAACTAAAATTTTGCTTTGTCCCTGCCAAAGAAGAGAAAAAGAATCAGTTTATCCTCAAAACAAATAAGCTTAGAAAATTTTTGTATGACATTTTTCTGATTCATACTACGCCTTTCCCATTCCACCTTTTTGAATCTGAATTTGTAGGATACCTCAACATTATGCTTAAATTTCAGTTTTGATGCAAGAACAAGGTATAGGTATACTTCTAACACAAAATTTCTTGATGAACTAATGTATTTAAACGCTTTATTTTAACAAGTCTTGTTCTGTGTGGGGTGCGCAGGTCATCAACTTTTTCATCCTCATGTCGGGATTTCTGAAGAATCTTCAGAGCTTTCTTTAGACTGCTTGTCAAAGTCCTATGTTTGTTTTTCTGCTGATCTCCACTTAATGCAGGTAAATCCAACCTTCAAAATCACGGAAAACTTTCAGCTTCAGAATGCTCGTTTTAGTAATCGGGTAGATAATGGAAAAATTTGTTGTAACCACCCCGCTCCATCTCTTGGCTCACATTGTCATTCCAACTCTACCCTTTTCTTCTTTGTTCTTTCTCGATTCTCCCACCTTAGCCTATTCATCTTTTGAATTCTTTTGCGGAATTTCAATTTCATATGTACTTGATTCAGGCATATTCTTTTTGTTCTCGAACTTTGCTTTTATTTTTCTAAGATTTGGAATAGTGCAAATGTTTTGTCTTCTTAGGCTTTCTATTACTCTTAGAGAACTGGCCAAATCCCATACCGCTTGGCATTAGGTGCTAGGTGTTGCTCACCCCTACTAGCTTAATTGGTCTACATGAATAGCCTCAAGACAAAACCAATCTTTATTTCACTAATCTCGCTTTTACTTCTTCAACTCCATTGTCAAAATTTGGAAATATTGTTCCCCCAAACTTGTTTCTTTCTTTTTACTAAACTTTTATGAACTGGAAACTGGAGTAATTTGGGCTCTTTGCTGCAGGTTTATTGCAAGGAAGGAATTTCGCTTTCTAATCATTGCTTTTAAGAAATAAGGCTTATTTGCTCAAATCAAGGAACTAGAGAATATGCTTAAGCATATTTCTTTGGAGGGGTAGGCTTAGAAAGCCTGCTTCGCCAAGGATGGCCTCTATCATTTCTTTGTCAGTCAGTTTCACTCAGATTTCGCTCAACTCACAATCAAACAAGTTCTAGGACTATGGACTCAAACCCTCACCTTAAGATGTTCCTAATTCCTACAAAGTTTCATAAGTTTATCGGAATTCAAGTGTAGTTTACTTCTTCAAGACTTGTATTTATTTAACTGCTTACTTACATTATTTTAAATCTCAAGTATTTGGTTCCATCAGCACAACCAAATTTCCGATTTGTAAACTAAATCGACTTAAAACAAAACAAGTAAATACCTTTAATTTCCAGCTTTAATTATTCTTCGCTTCGATTCTTTACTAATTTCGCCTCGAGAAAGAACAAAATTATTTATTCGATTTCAAATTAAAATAAATGACACAGAACACAATTCAGATATTTATGAACAACTAATTGTATGCAATGGTAAATTTTATTCAAATATTAAAATATTTCGAGCATTAGCATAATCTGGCTTTTTAAGTAAATAAAATCAGAATTCAAGTTCGAGAAAAACTCTCTATTTCTTGATCTAAAATCCTATATCTTCTTTCTCTTCAAGGTCAGTACCCTGCTTTCAAAATTTGGTTCACTGCACCTTGAGCTCCTCCAAGAGTGACTCATAACAAGGTCAGTTCTCAACACTGATTCTTTTCTCCCTTTTTCGAGCTCAAGTTACGGTCTAATTAACCCTTCTTCCAATTCCTTTCCCATCAACCCCTCTTCAAGTGATTACAAAACGCTTTATGAACAAAGAATGAACTCGGCCTGCCTTCCGACCCCATTCATTCCATAAAAATCTCAGGTTCGCAACCTTGGAGCCTCTTTTTTCAAATCTCTCCTTTTCTCCATTCTCTCGTTTATTTTTTTCTTTGTTCTCTCATCCTTTATATCAATCATGGGCCTCGGGGAACTTAAAAGGCCATTTATTCCTTCTTTAAATCTCAGACGATGAGTGATTTAAAGAGGTTCCTCGAATTTTTGCTCTTCTGATATTTCCAACTCATATTTTTGGCCTTTGATTGAGAATTTTGATCGTTTTTCTTGAATTTCTTAACTTCCCTCTGATTATTCTCCTCGAAACTGACCATACTAAACAAATTGGTTCAATAAAGAAATGAATTTCTGCTTTCTCGTATTAATAACCATTTATTTCAACAAAATTAATGAATGTTGCAAACCGAAAGGTTCGGGGTGAACCAGTTTAGTGGATTCTTGAATGGGAATACTACTGGTTTAATGTCATGACAAAGGCTCGTGAGTCACACATTTTAACTATCAGCCACTAAATCAATGATTATCAATTACTTTTATTTTTTTTTAATTTTTAATTTTTTTAATTTTTTTTTTTACTGCTGGACGCCCAAAATTAAAGGTTTTACTTTTCTCAGTTTGTTTTCAACACGACTTAAATTTCCGCCGTGACCTAAAATGTAGGTCATGACAGTGAAAATCGTGTTGCAACATAAAATGTTCTTTCCTCCTTTATTTATGTTGTGACCCACTCATTATTTGACCTCTTTTCTCCACTTTTTATTCTTCACATCTAGCACTCTTGGTTGCCATTTTTAATTAATGTTACACTAAAACATAAAACACTAATTTTTCACAAAGAATTTCAATGTATTCACTTCATTCAAACACCATAACTCAACTCATATCCATCATGCATTCAGCAAACTTCCATTACGCATCATATCTTAACAATTACATCAAAAACAAGATAAAAAAAAAAAAAAAATTCCCCAAACTTTCAATCATGCTATCAACACAATTAAAATTCAAATCATGCAGTAAGAAGAACCCGCTCTTTTTCGTCTCTTATGTCGATTGAAGTTTGATTTTCAGATGTTCTTCTTTTGCAATAAATCTTCATTGTCCTGTAAAATTAAAATTATTTAACTATTATCTAACTACCAATGAATACAATTACAAGAATCTATTAAAAATTCTAAACACTGAATCAGAAAATGAAACAAGAAAATTAAAACAAACGTGTGATTGCCTTCCACAAAAGCCGCTTCCATTTTTAGTCTTTAGCTAGACTTTCATCGCCATTGCCTGCTTCTTCAATTTTTCTTCTTCATTCAAAACTAAGGGTTTATCTTCCAATTGCATTTGTCCAAGATAATAAGGCTTTTAATCTCCGACCATTAACTTTGAATTCCTCTATGATTGCCGGTTCTAAAGTGTCAATGCCTAAATCGTGTGCTTGATACCATCAGAATGGTCCACTCCATTTGATTTCGTACTTTCCTGAAAGAGTCTTAACTGGAGTTGAATAATGTGGCTTGATCTTTCGTCTGAATTCTCCCCTCAAAATTGCGCAGATCGCGCCATTTTTTTGTTTTATCCTTGTAGATTCTGCACTACATAGTTTCATTCCTCAACTCTTCCAATTCATTTAACTAGAGTGGTCTATCTTCCTTAGCAACTTTAATCAAAATTGCTTCTTTGATGGCCCACATAGCTTTTATTCTAGCTCAAGAGTGTAGGTGGCAAGGTTTTCATGCAAAGATGTCTCAGAGGGGACATTCTAATGGGGAGTTTTAAGGCCTCCCAGATGCCCATACCAACAAGCTTCAAAGACTCACCTCCTGCTTAAAACTCAAATTTTTCTGTAATTTTTTTTACTAAATTCTAGCTTGCCCATTTGTTTGAGGATGATAAGCCAAGCTCATAATGTCATACCATATCTCGTTTCATGAGTTTTGTCAAACACCTTATTTTGCAAATGGCTTCCTCCATCACTAATTATAGTTCTGGGTGTCCTAAATCACTGAGAATATTTCTTTGTAAAACCACAACTCAGATAGTACTATTTTTTCGGATATGTCAGCTTCTTCTACTCCATTTTGATACATAATCCACAGCTTAGAGTATGTATATATTTCAAATGAAACTGAAAAGGTCCCATAAAACCATTCTGTTACATCAACAATTGCAATCACAGACACTATATAGGGCATTCATGCCTTTGGCCGAGCATTTCTCATCTCTTTGGCATTGACTCACAACTCACCCATCCAAACAACTTAAGAATCAGAGGCTGCAAAATCCCGACCGGGAGAATTTTATGGCAAAGCGATTTCCTCGCAAAGTGTCCCGTGAGATGCATGACATTCTTTTAAAATCTTGCTTTGCTCACCTCTCCTAACACATCTCCTTATAATCATATCAGCCCTCTTTTAAACAATAATGGGTCATCCCAGATGTAGTACCCGCCACACCTTCATTTTTTCTCTCGTGGTAAATCGACCCCGTGGCATAATTCCACAAGCTACAGAAATTCCACAATATCAGCATACTGTGGCAGTCAGATTTGGGTAGAGCTCCCGCATGTGCGAGACTCTCGCCTGATTTTCTGGCATGCTGCAACTCTTATTATCCACTTAGGAGTTCCTGCCGACGCAGCTCAACTAATTTCTGGTTGGGGAGTCATAGGTTTTGAGCGCTTTTAAAAATTAATATGGTACTAACCCACCTGACATGTTTGGGTCCCTATTGTACTACTGATCATATTTTGCCATTTTAGTTTTTGCAAGATTTTAATGCAAGTTTGTCGAAATATTCCAAGTACGAAGAATTATGGTTGAACTCAAGACTTATGAAAAATCTGTATGAAAAGAATATCATAAAAGGAAAGAAAGCTAAAAAATAAGTATGAATCGATGAATACAAGGTGATGAAATAAAGAGGCAAAGCAATGGAATAATAGCCGTGAATAGTGATGAATAGGAGGATGAACAAGGTCAATAGAAAATTTCGCTACAAGTCGGAATTTTCACATAGCTCAATTTTTCCCGCAAATAAAATTCCAAATTTCAAACGACCCTGCATTTTATTTTTTCTCCTTTCTACCCTCATTGCAATAGTTTTAGTTAGGTTAGCTTGGTAGTTCACTTTGATTTGTGAAGGCTATATAAGCCATTGTAATACACCTGGCTGACCTAAGTTTGATTTTTGATGGTGGAAGCAATAATGTGCCTGCTTTTCCTAGCTTTCTCTCTCTTTCTTCATTTTACTCACTTTTAGAAACCAAACACTCCCTTCGAGGATGACAAATTGTGCATGTTTGGCTAAGGTCCTATCCAGCAAAGAGGGTCGCTGAGTTTCAGCTAAGGCTTTGCATTTTGTTCCCCTGCTTTTCACGCATCAGGTTTAATACTTGCCCTAAATTTGCAACTCTAGGTTTGAAAGCCTGATGTACTTTCTTCGGGCCAATACTTGGCAAGTTTTTAGGTCTCAAAGGTATTCTAGCTTGAGATTACACTCGATATCCATTAGTTGCTATTTACGAGCCACCTGAGGTAGGTTGGCTGTGGTTATATTTTTCACCGTAGATGCACCTCATTGATCAATATTTGGTAATTTTGTGGTTCGGGGCGGATGCTTATTATTGGGGTCCACCGAGATTCATTACCGGGGCTCTTTTACGAATCACTGTGAGGATGGGTCAAGGTGATAGATTTTCACTGCAGAACCATAAATGCTAAATAAATAAGCTTTACTAAAAGGAAAATTGATACAGTAGTTTAGCTTTTAAAGTTAAATTAAGATCCGGTTTCAGAATCGACTATAGTCATCCTCCTAACACAGGAAATGAACCTGGCATCCCTTTTGTAACCCTATCAACCCAACCTAGCAGCCCAACACTTCAAGGATTTCTTTACACTTTATTTTAGTTTTATTTCGCTTTTATTTTCAATTTCACAACATCAACCCACTTTACACCAAATCCTAAAATCTCAAAAGTCAATCCGCCCCACCCTCACTAAATTCACAAGAAGAGAAAAACCCAAGTGTGGAGAAACCCCACCTACCTGAGTTCCGCAGGCGCAGAAACCCGTGCAAATCCTGTACCCACTTCAAGCCCTCTCCTGCAGCAGCTCTCTATCCCGATTGATCGCGACTGGCCTCTGACGCTCAGAATGCAGAGAGAAGCAAACTCTCTCACCTATGACCAACCACGCACGTATCTTCTCCTCTGCTTTTCACGTTTCCTTTTGAATTCTGAAGATTAAATACTATTCACTTTTCGCCTTATTATCCAACTTAACAACTTCAATAATGCCAATTTCTGTCCCTCATTTCCCGCTTTCATATTCTGATCTGGCCTCTGCGCCCATTTCGAACGCTTCTCTGGTCTTGCCTTATAAGACATGAGCATCGCTATACGCGACTTCGTCGCATCGAAAATTGTTTTTACTAAGACCAACCGCGATGCCTCAAAAACGGTCAACTCCGACGGCCCCGATTCTACGAAATTCTTACGCTCTAGCTAGATTTCGCGAGATGATCCTAAACTGAAATCCGCTTTCAACCGAGATCCAGAATAAATTTCGGATTTTTAACCGAAATTAATATTGTAATCGAATTACCATTTTGCCATTTTTCCGTAAATCTCGACTTTTTCGAGCTCCACATTCTCTTAAAAGGAATTTCGTCCCCAAATTCGATAATCACAATCACAAACACACGCGATATGGTAACGCGGTATTCACTCATGTGATGTAAATTCATTTAAATCTTAAACGACTAAACTAATGCACTTATCCCTAAATAAGAAGGGATAGGTGGCCCATCGTGTCCTCGCGCCCCACGCTGACTCCTCCACCCATAAAGGCCAGTCATAAAGACTTCACTACCTCATGGTCTTACCGCCGCAAACCCGACCGCGGCTATCCAAATGCATATCGGGCCCTCCCTCAGCGGGGTCCCCATCGTGTCAACCCCGACCAGTCCCCAATCCACCATGATGATCGATTCTGAGTATACTCCCGAGTAATGAGACAGTGAAATACCCTGGACACCTCGACATGGTCGGGCGATCGCTGACCAGACATGAGATAAGGTTATCCGAAAGACTTAAAGGTCGAAGAAACTCCTGGCATACTTCCCCGCTTGGCCAAACCCGACCACTCCTCTCTGAGCACTTCGCAAAGACATGATCCCCAAACCCGGAACTCGGGCCCCACTACGCACATCCCATAACTCTTCACCGGCCTGAGTCAGAGAAGACGCTGTCAGATCAAGCTCACCTTTCCTGGTGTGTTCCCACCGATCGGGACTCAGCGATGGAGCCTCTCCCACCCTCGTCCAACATAAATGAAGGATCTACTTATAAATCAAGACTACCATACGTGTGGATGGCTCAAATTTCGCCACCTGTACCCGATCGTACTCAGTCCCCGATGCGGACGGCGGTCTTGCATCCTACCCCTGACTCCTAATCAATTTCGTCGCCAGCAGGATGGCGTAGCCACCAAAACCCTAGCGCCTCCCCGAGCCCGATCATCAGACTACAATCCCAAACTATCTCACACGAAAGCATCTATCACTAATTCTCTAGGAAGCTACACTAGCCATTACTCCCCATGACTTCCTACTGAGCCCATCAGCCACTACATTTGCCTTACTAGATGAACAAGAAAGTGAAGCCGCTAATCCTTCGATATTTATCCGATTTATGCTGGTCTGTGTTGAGGTCCCTTGTGTGAAAATATACTTTTAGACTCTTGTGGTTCAAAAAATTTGCAAACCAAGCCACCATACAAGAGCGGCGCAAAATCTTTAAGGCAAAGACAACGGTCGCCTAACTCCAGATCACGCTAGGTGGTAATTCGCTCAGCGATCTCTTTAGCCGTCTTGAATCACAAGCAACCCTCCCAAACCGCATTACACACATCCTGGGGCCTCGTCCTTGGGAGGGTCACAAGATAACTATGTACCTCCTGTCCCTATTCGGGATTGATCAACAAGAGTCATGTTCTTCACAACCCTGAATGCCTTCACATGTGTCATCCCACTCAATCAACCTCTTCCAACATCAATCAACATAGTAAGTCAAACCAGGCATAGAAACTCCCCAGAACTCCTCAGAACTCATTATCCAGTTAAACCCGCGATTCTCAAAGACTCAGACTCATCTTCAACCATACTGTCTTCGACCTTCTCAGGTCTACCACGACTGATGCCGATTAACGAACGTCCTAAGAATTCTCCTCGCCAAGAAGTCAAAACTCGCCACTTACCGAACTGACATAATCCCGATGGTCCCTGAGGCGTATGGAGAACAACTGTGTCGATCTTCATGCTCTCTCGCTACTAGGAGTAGACGATGTCGCCAACAGATTGGCTAACAACTGATCCAGTCAGTGGGCTGGGATACCACGCATGAGATCCATGAATGCCGGCTACGCATTCGTCAACCGGCATGGCATCAGTCACCCGATCCCCGAATGCCCATACCACGTCCTAAATGCTATCTTAGGGATATCGGCCTCCCTAACTCTCAATTGACAGATCTGTGGCTGCCTGATTTATAGACTTAAGCCCTCTTAGCTTGATTAAACAAATCATCACCTTTGAATTGGATATCGATTCTGATCGTAACTCGTTCAATCATTTATAGTCAATGCACATCAAGATTCTGCGGTCCTTCTGAAACAAAACCGAGCGCCTCTTATGTGAAGTGCTCATCTAATAAAGCCCTTGTCCAACAATTACGCAAGCCAGACCAGTTCCCCGCGAACTCAATCGGCATATCCTATTGTGACATATCTAAGCCCTGTAATGCTGGCATTGACAAACCCCAAAAGGTAAGCTGGCTTATCCCACTCTCCATATCCACCACGCTTTCTCAACACCTTCTCTTTCTACCTTATCTCGAATATCCTTAGGATTATATATTGTTTTGTTTTGTTTGAGTAAAACTGTAGTCATTGAAAAACCCCGAAAACCTAAATTCGGAATATATATGTATTATTAACTCCCAAGAATTCTTGTCTACAGAAGTTTTTTTATGTATGAGAAAAAGTTCCACTTTTTTTCTTTCTTGTTCAGAGATTTTTTGTCAGTGAAGATTGTGATATGAAAGATTTTTGTGGTGTTTTACATCATGAATCAAAGATTAGAATATAAAGGTTTTATTTTTAACGTACGTTCTTGGAGAGAAAAGATTTGTGGAAATGTGATGAAGAAAATATGCTCTTAACTTAGATCAAAATTAAAATGATTTGAAAATAATAAAAAAATTAGTTCTTTTATAAGTAAGTGTTTGAATCATTTACACAACAGGTTAATGTGAATATTTGTAGTTGTTGAGATAAAATTTTGATAAATATGTTTTTATCAAGAATGTTGTCTAAAGGTGATGGCATATGGTCAAGGGTTGCATCTGCGGCAAAAACATAATTTCCCCATTATTGGTTTATAAGAAAAAGAAAAGTGATAACTCGAGACAATGAAAGCACAAGCGTGTGTCTGCATTAAGACAGAAAGTCGCTATTATTCCTCTCAATGCCCCCATTAAACCCTTCCTTAAGACGAGTACTTTGGCTGGCCATTCCAATTTTATTTTCTCCTTTCTATCTTCATCTTCTTCATCTTTTCTGGTAATTGGTCAATCATTTGTCGGTGCCAAAAGCTCACAAGTCAGATATGCCAGATTTTTTCCAAAATGGGTGTCCGTTGACAACCCGTCAACCCGCAATACTTACGATGCCTGTAATCCGACACCACTCATGAAACGCGAGCCCCCTGAATACTGGGAGCTCTACCCCAAGGTAAAAACCTATCCCAACAATTCAACAATGAATTTCACATTACATCTCACATGAGTAACAATGGCCACTTCAGCCCCCGTGATCAATACTCACAAAGTACATCAACTATATATAATAGTTCAAGAGTTAATAAATTACTTTATTCAAAATATATATTAAAATGTAAAATTTCTAATACATGTTATACAAAAGTATTACTAAAGCCAGCACTCTGCTTTCTAATGCGCCTCAGTGAGTGTCGCCTCCCAGACACCTATGCACTGAAGGTTGATCCTCGACAAGGTGTGCAAAGGCTGGGTGAGTGAAAATTTCATATGGGTTACTTCCCCACCTAAGTGCACATGCCACACAACAATCACATCCAAGAAATTACATGAACCTCGAATGTCTACATGGCCAAGCCCGTGTCCCGAGTGCTCACCGACTCCTCACATATGCCTGGCGAATCACGAGTAAAATATCAAGTTTTTCAAAACAAAGCTTTTGTTCTTGAAAACTCCTCTGCAGATCGGTAAAATGTTGGACTACAGAGGCGAATTCTTTGGATTACGCTAAAATAGTCATAGTCCTCGTCCAAAGTTATCTACATTGAACGACTCTCAGGCAATTCTTGGAGAAATCTTCCGTCAAATTCCTTTCACAAAACATTTTCGTTTTTCTTTCAATTTCATGTCATCGCACTCCTCCTAATATTCTAGGGTGCCCCAGCGCATATGGAATGCATGATGCCAATTCCAAAATAGTAATGCTAATATATAAAACATGTATATATATATATATATATATTAACATAATTAAATCACACAATTCATGTTATTAAATTCATATCAATAACACCAATATTAGCTCACATGGGCTAATTAGCAAATACAAGTAACTTATTTTGAATCAATTAACATCATAAAAATTCACACCAAAAATCACGTCACTATTCATATGAACAGTGAAACCCTCAGGTTGGCACTGTTCACAGCCACCAAATTTGGGATTTTCTCCACTCGGTTCAAAGGTTTTGAGATCTGAATTTACGGCTAAATCAAGCCTCAAAATATCCCTAACCATAAACATGGCTCTTAGCCAAAGAATATCACAAGTAGGAAAAGATCCCTACCTCTTGGAGTTGTCGAGACTCCGCAAGTCAGTGTCCGCGTAGCCCTCGCGCGTCGAGCGGCTTTACTTCTTGCTCGAGTCAAGGAACCAGCGGATTCGAGCGGTAGCAAATCTAGAGAAGGAGCTCCTTCTCGCTCACAAATCCGCAAAACCTCACTTTACGCACCTTTTCCATTGCGTGGTTTGGTCTTCAAAATGGAGAAGATGACACTATTGCATTTTGTCTTTATTCTCATTAACATTTTCATAATTCTCATCTTGTCCATTTTTCTTGATTTTTGACACTTGGCACAATCTAGGCCATTCATCTCATCCTCTCTCTACTCATGCAACATGTGTCACATGGGTACATATAGTAGGTGACTCTTGTCATGTCACATGTCTCCCCAATAGTTTTACGACGCAGGCACCACATTGTCTCGGCGCGATGAAATTCTTGTTGTCTCGAGATTCTACAAAATTTGGCGTGGTAGCTAGATTTCGCGAGATGATTCCAGCGGTGAAGTTCGTTTGTCGTCCGATGTATGAAGAATTTGAATTTTCTGAAATGACCATTTTTGCCATTTTCGGAAAATTGGAATTTTCTCGGTCTTACATTCTCCCTCCTTAAAAGAATTTTGTCGAAGTGCGTACAATCACTACGAAACCACATGCATAATACAACGTGCCTATACCATGCATGTAAACTAGTCATTCAATGCTAAACTAGTCATTTAAGTGATAAGCGACTAAACCACGTACCTTCGTCCCTAAATGGTCTGGGATAGGTGGCCCGTAATGTCTCGCGCTCCGTTGACTCCTCCACTCCATGGTGCCGCCATAGCACCCTCACTAGCCTCACGGTCTTGCGTTGCAAAACTTGATCAGGCTATCCTGATGCACAGGTCCTTCCTCGAAGGTCCCATCAGGTGTCAACCTCGATCTTTCCCCGATCCCTTGCTTTACATGAATTTGGTTGGGTGTATCTCGAACTTTGAAGATGTGAAATACCTCGTGGACACTTGTCATCTTTGGCGGTGCGCCAGCCGGTCCTGTATAGTGCCCCTACCCTCTGGGGCTCTCGAAGGGATTGATAAAACCTCGGCAGATAAGCTTCCCTCAGCTTGTGGAGACACGACCACTGCGTCTTAGGAATCACATGAGCGTGATCAGCCTCTAACTCTAAGGTTGACGTCGTATGCTCCCGGCCCATAGCTCATCTGGGATCTGGCTAGTGAGAAGGCGTTGTCGTATCAAGCTCACACCTTCTCGGAGTGTCTCTAATCATATCAGGACCGATTGATTGAGCTCTTTCCCGCCCCTCGGTCAACATATCGATTGATGCATGACCTCCATACAATGCCTCATGGTGCCATCCGCCATACTCGCGATAGCTGTGGCCCATGGCGAATTCCACTGAGGCAAGTGCTCTTCCTAGCTACCCCTTATGATCCGGGATACATGCTCGCGTATGTCCTCTAACCTTGTATGGTCCTCTACGTGACCATGTACGTGGGTGGGAAAGCTATACTCATGGTCAGCCGTGTGCCCATAGCCTTTTGGAAACTCTTCCAAAAGTGTGCTGTAAACCTCGGGTTTCTATCCGACAAGCGTGAATCTTGTGGTAGTCCATGTAGTGGGACTATCTCGAATATGGCGGTAGAATCTCTCAATGTAGAGATTAAATGCACGGTAAATGTGTCGACTTAGTGAGCCGGAGTCCATATCACCCATACCGCATCATGTGTCCTTGCGGTGTCCACCCTTAGAAAGTGGTCACAAAATCCATCGTGACATGCTCCCACTTCCACTCGATACACCTCCGATATTTGATAGCCTGCTAAGCTTCTGGTGCTCGACCTTAACACAGTGACCGTGAGACATCGTTGAACAAAGTCCTACGTGTCTCTTCGTCCCACTTCAGTAGTGCGGCTGACGAAGATCTGGTACATCTTCATGCCCTTGGATGCACGACCGTCGAGTGGTGAAACTCCACGAGAGAATCTCCTCTCAAATCGATCCATTTGGATAACCACTACCCGTCCTATATCGAGACTACCGTACACGTGGACTGTCAGCCCTCGTCACCTGTACATTGTACGGTCCACTGATGGACCACTATCTCAGCGTCTTTGCCTAGGACTCATCTTTGCTCAATAGAGCCCAGGTGTGCTACTCGGCTCCCCAAGCATGCCACAGTGCAGCGTGATGCGCTGAACTATCCCATAGTCTCGAGCATCCGCCATTCCCGGGAAGCTATACTAGCTAATGCTCCCCGTGACTTTCGACAGTGCATCAACCACCACATTTGCCTTACCAGGGTGGTAATGTAAAGTGAAGTCATAATCCTCTAGGAACTCCATCCATCGGCGTTGCCTCATATTGAGGTCCCGCTGTGTGAAAATATATGGACTTTTGTAGTGCGATCGTCTCGAACTTCTCGTCCATATAAGTAGTGGTGCCAAATCTTCAATGAGACTCGACCACCAACTCCATGTCGTGTGGGGTAATTACGCTCATGATTCTTCAGCGCGGGAACCATAAGCCACTACCCTCGATTGCATCCAAAACACATCGAGTTTGACCCTTGAGGCATCCTGATACAATTTGTGTACCCACATTCCCTGTCAGGGACTATCAAGATAGGAGTTGAAGTAAAGCCTCTCTTCAACTCTTAGAAGGCCTCCCTCGTCGATCATCCCAATCAAACTTGACCTCATTAAGGTCAATCTCGTCATAAGTCTTTGCTATCGAGAGAAATCCTCGATGAATCCTCACGTAGTACCGACCCGATCCCGAAACTCGTATCTCGAAGATTGACTTCGGCCTCTCCCAGCTCATCCGGCCTCGACCTTCCTCGAGGGTCCTCTTGGCACGCTATCTGACACCACGTGTCAAAAAATCACCTCGGTAAGCCAAAACTCGCACTTGCGGAACTTGTCATAAAGCGATGGTCTCTCGACAAGCGTAAAACAACCCTCAGTGATACTCATGCTCCCACTCTGACTAGGAGTAGATCAATGTCATCCACGAAGACTACGACAAACTGATCTAGATGGGGTTGGAACACCCTATGCATGAGGTCCATGAATCTTCTTTGACTGTCGTCGATCCAAATGGCATCACCGTAAACTCCAAGTGCCCATACCGCATCTAAGCGTTGTCTTAGGGGATGCTCTGTCTCAACCCTTAGGCTGATGGTAACGGTGCGAAGATTACATCTTGGAGTAGACTCGCGCTCTTCTCAACGGATCAAACAAATCGTCAATCCTCGGTAATGGGTATCGATTCTTGATCGTAACCCTATTCAATTGTCTGTATTCAATGCACAGTCGAAGGGTCTTATCCTTTTTTTTCGCAAACAGGACTGCAGCGCCCCAAGGTGAAGTGCTAGGTCTAACGAATCCTCGGCCCAAAGAGTTCTCGTAAAGGACTCGAAGTTCCGAACTCAACTGGTGTGCCATCCGCGGAGTCACAGAGATGGCGAAGTAATTAGGTAAAACTCACAATCGGTCTACAACCTTTATGGAGGCAATCCTGATAGCTCATTCTAAAACATCCTCATACTCAGAACCACAGAGGTGTGATCTAAGTCCGGATCTCACCTCGTCTTCAGTGGTAAGGCTTGCTAGCTTAACCTGTACTAACTCTGTCCCCGACACTCCGGACTTGTACATTGTCCGGGCAAAAATTATCATGCTTGTCCCCCCCGAATACAACACGAAAAATCGTCCCCGCGTGTAGGCTGTGAACCCTCCTACGCTCACAATCGATGATCCACCAGTAGTCGTCACCAATCCATCTCTAGGATGACATCAAACTCTGACATTTCCATGACCCTCTGGTCTACTGTGAGTAGAATCCCCGAGATCTCTAACTCGCAACCACGACATATCATCCCTATCTCGCTGCATCCCTAGGGAGAACTCACATACAAGAGTTCCTCCAAGGCCTCAACCTCTGCCCAATCATCATAACCGATGCAACGATAAATGAATGCGAAGCAATCAGAATTCAAATAACACTCTTGCCCATAGCAGATAGTAAAACGTAGACCAGATAACCGGGCTGATCCGGGCCGATCACCGAGAGAGAACGGCGCAGACACGCCTCAGATTCGATGGTCTCACCCACGGGCCTCGCCTTCCGCTTCTACCCATAGCCGCCTCTCTGACCGCCAGAATCGAAGGTGCTCCGTGGCGCGCCTTGAAACTGACATCGCCTCGCCTCGTACTAAGCGGAGGAATATAATCGGTGATCCTCCGTCCTACCGGGCCGATTGGGATCAAGGCCACTCAAACCCCGATCCTCGTCTGGGCGGCAACCATATGTCTAGGGCTGCAGCTGGCAGCGCCACCACCGCCCAAACTAACTGAAATCATCCGCCCTCGCCCGATGGCCACGGCCTGAACCTACGTGAACTAGGAAGCCCTCTGGGCTTTTCTCCCTAATCCAGAAGAAGACCGACTTCCTTCCTCTTGCTACAACACCATCCCGAATGTCTCGGCGATCCTCGATCTCTCTCTATGAAAATAGAGCAATTCCAACCATAGAGTCCATGTCTAGTAGGCGGTCCCGCAATGATCCCGCCAATGGACAACTTAGCCCATTCTCACCCTCCTTACTCTTGGCCATGCGTCCGTGGCCACGTATTCATCAGCAAAAACGCTAGCCCGTGAATCTAGCCGAATCCATCATGATTCATCGTCTCCGCCAATTTCTGAACTCTCGGTACCGCGCGACGAGCAAAGGTCCAAAATACGCCTCTGCCCATGAAAAGATTCGCGAACTCGCCCAAGCTGTCATTTCCAGATTCCTGAGGTCTCTGCCTAGTTCCACGGCTACTGGGCCTCACACTTCAGCCGGAATGCAACCAGTCTACATCCCGACATGTCGAGGTAATCTCCATAAATTTCTAACACCTTCTCGAATGCATGAACCACTGGTCTCGTTTCACCACGGATCTCCTCCCTTGTGGAATGTCTGAGGATTACAGGTTCCTGGGTTTCTGGAGGTTATCAACCTCCCAGGCCACCATCAGACTAACTCCGTGCAATGTAAGCAATGCAATCCCTACAAATTTCAACAAAGGCTCCGCCGGTCAAATACTTGTGGTGCTTGGACTAGTACCCCGGACGCCCTCACGTCTCACCCTTGAATACTATCTACATGTCAAATGGCAAGTTAAATTTATGCAAAAGATTCTAAGGCATAAACATAGCCCCGAGACACTATTCACATACAGAAAACATTTACAAACACAATGTCCATGCATTCATAGGTAATGCAAGACAATACTTCAATATATTAAATCATATTTAACAACAATTTTTTTTTTATTTTTTTTAAAAATTTTCTTTTATTAATTTTTTTTAAAACCTCGTGAACAGTGCCCATGAACAGTGTTCATGAACAATGTCCCCAAACGTTGACTCGGAAGCGGTGCATTGGTCAAGCGTCAGAGTGCACTAAATTACACCTTAGCCCAGTGTGCGCCACCTTGCCCTTATGCGCGTGTCGCAATTTCACATTTTGTCTCGTGGCCTAATGTTTCCGCCATCACGTATCAGACCTTTGTATGTCTCGTCACGCGGGCGTCGTCGCCATGTCCTCAACGCCATATTGTGGTGCTCCTGCCTTGATGTCGCCTTGATACAGCCCGATGTGGCCGAAGCGTATCGCGACCTGGCGCCCAAGCCACATTATAACTTTGTATCGCGACTCTGACCCGGGCCTTGCGTGCGCGGCGCTCTGCCATACGCCTCGCGCGTGGCGGTGATATCGTAGGCCATTGTCTCGGCGGCCGTGCTCCGGGCCTCCTGGCCGTGTCGCCGTGTTATCGTGCAGGGAGTCCCTCGCTGAAGCGGCCTCCCAGCCACAATGTCACGATACAATCCATTGCTCGTATACTCAATAACGATAACCTATCTATTTGCCTTAAAGCGAATTTTCTTCTTTTTTTGTTTTCTTTTTCAACATTTTTTTCTCATTCACCTTTCTTGGAAAACAATCCAAATATATATATATATATATATATATATATATATATATATATATATATATATATATATATATATATATATATATATATATATATATATATATATATATATATATTTTTTTTTTTCATTTTCCGATAAACCAAATAAATTTATTAAAATTTATTTTATTTATTCATTACTAGTTTGCTGTAAAACCTTAGACAAAAATTTCTTCACTTAATTTTTTCATTTAGTGGACTATTTGCCCCAAATTTCTCAAACAACTTGTTCTCCATCGACCTAGTGTTCAACATTTTTTCCTATGTGCTATTCACAAGCACACAAATCACCACAATTCATAATACACAATCACACATCACTATAATCATCTAAATCTTTAATCACATTCTCCTACTTGATGCCATCAAGTCCTAGTGTCATTATGCACGACTTATTGATACTAAGCTCACAGGTATTTACTTATAAACCTAAGCTCGATGCCAATTTGTGAAGCTAGTATCGAGAACCATATATGGATACTCACGCAGGAGCTCCTAGGTAATCGTTTACCTAGCTCTAATACCAAGGTAGTGCCCCAAAGCCAAGGGTGTGGATTGACAACCGATCGACCCTCGAATGCTCGTGAGTGTGGGTAACCGAAACACCACTCATGAAAGTGAGCGTCGCTGTGCCTTGGGAGTCTGAGCACAAAACCTGCTCTGACAATTAACAGCAATGACCACACAGGTCCACATACGAGTAAAATAATGGCCATAGGCTACATCATCTCACAAATATCAACTATACAATAGTTCAAGAGTTAATAAATTATCTTTGACAACATATATTAAAATGTACAATTTCTAATACATGTTATACAAGAGAAGTCTCTACTAAAGCCACACTGCAACAACCATCTTTGGCCTCTAGTGAGCGCCGTCCTCTGTACCTCCATATACGGAAATAGTGATCCCTCGGCAAATTGAGCAAAGCCGATAGTGAAAATTTCCTCGGAGTTACTCCCGCTGATGCATATGTCATGGCAAACAATCACATCCAAGCAATTACACTTGAACCTACTCGAATGTCTACATGATCAATCCCATAATCGAGTCCTCACGAGCTCCCTCATATGCCTAAGGCGAATGCGATAAAATATCGATTTTCAAACAAAAGCTATTGTTCTCGAAAACTCACTACTGAATTCGGAAAAATATTGGACTACCCTCGAAAATGAATTGCTGGATAACATTTCAAGAAAGCAGTCATAGTCCTCATCAAAGTGATATGTTGGACAACTCTCGAAATTCTTCGAAAATCTTCACTTCGAAATTCCTTTCATAAACATTTTGTTTTTTCTTCTTTCAATTTCATGTCATGCACTCACTCCTAATATTCTAGGGTGCCCCAATGAATATGGAATGCATGATGCCAATTCCAAAATAGTCGTGCTAATATATAAAACTTGTATATATATTAACATAATTAAATCACACAATTCATGTTATTAAATTCATATCAATAACACCAAAATTAGCTCACATGTGCTAATTAGCAAATACAAGTAACTCATTTTGAATCACTTAACATCATAAAAATTCACACCAAAAATCATGTCACTATTCATATGAGCGATGAAACCCTCGAGTTGGCACTATTCTGACCACGAATTTGGGATTTTCTCCACTTTCGGTTCAAGGTTTTGAGGCCAAATTTACTTTATAAATCAAGCCTCGAAAATATCACCCAACCATAAACATGGCTCTTAGCCAAGAATATCACAAGTGAAATCCTACCTCTTTAGGTTGTCGGAACTCCTGATCGGTGTCCCGCATAGCCCTCGCCATGTAGGCTGATTTTACTTCTTGCTCGATCGAGCAGAGCCCGATTAGAAACGGCCATGAATCTAGAGAGAAGGAGCTCGCTAAATCTTTCAAAAACCTCACTTCTTACTTTTCCAGCCCACTTTCGTTTTTGGTCTTCAAAATGGAGAAGATGACACTATTGCATTTTGTCTTTATTATCATTAACATTTTCATAATTCTCATCATCCATTTTCTTGATTTTGACGCACTTGGCACAATCTAGGCCTTTCATCTCATCATCTCTCTACTCATGCAACATGTGTCACATGGGTACATATAGTAGGTGACTCTTGTCGTGTCACATATCTCTCAAAAAACCGTTTTACGACACCCGACACCTAGTGTCTCGAAAAACATGAAATTCCGATAGTCTCGGAATTCGACGAAATTTGACGTGGTAGATAGATTTCGCGAGACGATTCCAACGGTTAAGTCCGTTTCATCATCCGATATCTAGAAAAATTTTGGATTTTTACCGAAATGACCATTTTGCCCTTTTTCAGAAAATTGGAATTTTCTCGGGTCTTACAATGCTGCAGACTCACAGGTATCATTTCTCCTCCCTCTCTCTTTTTTCTTTCATAAGTAAATTTAGCAACCTCTGAGCTAAACATGCACTACTACTACTTTTGAGAACATCAAAAACATATATCAGTCCTAAAAAGTTTGCTCAATTTGTGAAATTCTGGTGATACAAAGTTCCATTTTCCCTTCTACTTTAAAGATTTACTGGGTTGGTGAAGATCCGATTATGAAAGAATCTATTTCTTTCAATACCATATCTTCTAATATCATTTGCAACAGTTATGGAAAACCCTGATAGAAAGTTCCATTTTTCCTTCTACGTTTTCTTAAAGTTCATGCCCTCCCTGAAATTTTGTAAAAGAATTATTTCTATTGGGGTTTGAACCCATCTCTAATTCAAGGAAAATTACCTTACCACTTGATTGAATGTTGAGTTTTGCCTTCTTTATGCTCCTGACCTGATTTTCTGGCTCAAATATGGGTAGGAAAGGATCTATTTCTTTTAATAGCTTCCTTTTTGCTATAATCTGGGTATGAAATGATCTATTTCTTTTAATACCTTCTTTTCTAATATCATTCTTTGATTCATAGTTAAACGATCCTGGAAAGCCATAGTGAAGTTCCATTTTCCTTCAACTTAGTTTCGTAAAGTCTTCACAGGTGGGAGTTCTTGGGTGTAAAAATCTGGGTAGGAAAAAATCTATATCTTTTAATTCCTTCTTTTCTAATATCATTTTCTGAACACTCACGGAAAACCCTAGTGAGAGAAAGTTCCATTTTTCCCTCTAGTTCAGGGTGGGGTTAATGATTCTAGTCACGGAAAACCCTAATTCTGATTTTGAAGACATCAAATATGTATATAACTCTCAAGAATTTTGCTCCGCTTGTGAAGTGTATTTTTATTTTTATCATAAAAGCATCGTAAGCAAAGTGTATTTTTCAAAAAGTAAAAATCCAAACATTACAATTTTATTAACACTATCAACCCGAATTAACAAATTCACTAAAATATATTTTAATAAATTCACAAATCCAAAAATGTTCCCTCAAAACCTTTCATACAGAATCTTCATCAACCCAGAAAATCTCTCAATAAACCTAAAAGGAAAAATAGAAGTTTCTGGCTAAAACGTTCATTTTAATGATTACTATTCGATCATAACGTTCATTTTTATTATATAGAATCTCCCAAGATAATAATTTTTATGATATAGAATCTCCCTAGATAATAATTTTATGATATATAATCTCCAAAGATAATAATTTTTATGATACATTTACAATAACGTTCATTTTTATGCTAACGATTCGATTATAAATATGGAAATGATATCAATTAATTAAAATGTCTGAATTTAAAGTTAAAAGATAACAAAATATACAAAATTGTAAATTGAATTGAATTGAATATTAAAATTTTCTTTCCATCCTAAATATACATTATATGTTTTATTTAATTAAAATTGATACTTTATATATATTCTTATTATTTAGTTCCATATATAAAATATAAAAAATGAAATATTACTAAATTTTAATTATATACATTTAAACTGTATAATATATAAAATATATTTATAACATCACCAATTTAATTATAGTTCATTGATAACAACTTTTCCAATTCAATAGCTCTTCCATTTTGAAAACTTTGGTTAAAATAGTTAATTTATTTTTGATCTCGTATCTCTTTTACCTCCATTGCACTTATTCAGTAAAAGCATATTTCATATGCATGGTTTTGTTTTTTGTTTTTTTGAAAAGTCATATACATGGTTTTACATTCACAATTCACATTTCACAGCACATATTTTTGTAATTATCTTATGCATCAGTAATCCCATAATAGGATGATGTATAATAAACAAATGTATTGTTAACAATAATAAAAGAATAATTATTAGTTAAAATTAGTATGGGTAAATATGAAAAATTGATGATTCCTAATAAATTTTAAGTTGATTTTAGTAAATAATAATTTAATACTTAAATTAAAAATTAGAGATAATTTTAAATGAAATAACTTAAATAGTGATTTAATATAAAGTTAACTTAAATAGATTAATAATGATAAGTATTACGTTTTCCATAAAAAAAAACGATAAGTATTATGTTGTTATAAAGACCTTATCAGATAAACCAGATTAATAAGATATCTAAAAAAATATCATTAGATTTAACCAAAAAAGGCTTTTGTGCTCGAAAGTCTTTTTTTTAATCCTCAGAAATGCACCCTAAGCGAAGTATATTTTTCAAAAAGTAAAAATCCTAACATTACAATTTTATTAGCACTGCAGGCCGAATTGACCTGAAATTCACTAAAATATATTTTAATAAAATCTCAAATATTTATCTGCTTGTTGTTACCTCACCTATATAATTTTTAACATTCCCTCAAAACCTTTCCTTCTCTTATCTTCATCAATGCAAAAAATCTCTCAATGAACGTAAAAGGAAAAATGGAACTTTTTTTTGGCTAAAACGTTCATATTTATGGAACTTTTTTATTGGACAAAGAATTATTATCTTGTACATTTATCAACATGCAAGGTGTTTTTATGTTGTAATATGTAGAGAAATTGTTATCATATACTTATTATATTTTTTATATTTTCTAGTTTAAACTTGTACAAATAATTGATCTAATCAAACTTTTCGTAATAAATTTGAACAAGTTCACGTTATTATATTCTTTTTTGTTTTTGGGATATTATTCTACAAGGTTTTGTTTAATAAATTTAAGTGAATCTTTTGTTTATTTTAATGTCTTAACAATGCCTCCAGAGTGTTCCTATTTTTACTAGCATTTATGGGTACCTTTGTTGCTATAAAACATGGAGGTTGGAATAATTTGCATCCACTTGCAATGGATATTATTGCATCGAAAACTACAATCATTGCAGTACTTGTGTATAGTATGGTAGTCATGAGTCATGAAAAGCACGACAATGATATGGGCGATTACCTCATTATTTCATACAATATTAGGTTCTTGAGTGCAACCCTTGCTGTGATTACATTGTCCTTGATCCTTATTCAACCTTTTGGTTGGCTACTACTCATCATCTGGACGATGTTGTTGGTAAATGTGACTCCCCAAACCCGAGGGTCCGTTAACTACCCGTCAACCTGCGGAATACTCGTGAATGTCGGGTGACCCGACATTTTTCACGAAAATCGGGCAAAGTCTCCTTTGTACGGGGAGCTCTACCGAATCTGAACTGCGTATGCTTTGTCCCAAGCAGTCAGTATAATCACAACATGAGTAAAACAACCACTTGGACCCATAAGTAATACCCATAAAACATACCAACTATAGATCAACTATATCCAATAGTTAGAGTTCAAATGTTTTACTCTTGCTACAACGCACATATATTAAAATTAGAATTCTAATACATGTATAAAATCTTCAACCCGCAACTGGCTTTCTTCACAAGCTTCGGCCTCTAGGGCGAGGCACGTCTCCTTGCGCTCCTTGTACACAGCAAATAGTATCCCTCGCAGAGTGAGCTAATGCTTTCATTAGTGGAATCACCCTAAGTGGGCTACTCTCCTAAGTGCGATTACGTGCTCCAAATAAACACTCATTCAAGCGAATGCATGATCTCTTGGATGTCCTAACTTATCAACTCATACCCGAGTCCTCACCGACTCCCTCACACTCGCCTAAGCCTCGTATGAGAATTTTTTTTTGTTATTTTGTTTGTGGACAACCCTCCGATGTGTATATATCAATTGGACCATCTCCGACGATTGATATTATTTGTGGACTACCCTCCAATGTATATCAATTGGGCCGTCTCCGATGATTGATATTTTTCTTTAGTATGGACTACCCTCCGATCATAATTTAGACAACCCTCGAAGCCATTTTCGGACTCACCTCATGCACTCGCTCCTATCATCTAAAGTGCTCCCGGTGCATATGGAATGCATGATGCCCGAATTCCATTCGATCTATGTCACATGTAAATATATAAACATGCATATATTCATAAAATTCAATCACACAATCATGTTATGTATTCGCATTTCATCACATCAAAATTAGCTCACGTGGGCTAATGATCAAACTTTGAGCAATTCTACTTAGCGATTACTGCGACCAAACATATTAATTCTGAAAGATTATTTTGGGAACAACATTTAGAATAGTGAAACCTCGATTTACTATTCAGGAAAATCACAAATCTCGGTTCACTTAGTGAACTCGGGTTTCCTGACCATTTCGGCCTCATTTCCAATCAATACATGCATCAACACACAAATTCTGAATTAATCCACCACTGTCCCGGCCGTGGACGATCAATTTTGCTCCGATATAGTTTCAAAATTATATCGAAATTCGGTCCCGGAGTTTTGGGACGGATCTTATTCAAGGCCCTCCAAGCTAACGAAACATTGAAAAACACTTAAATAAAGTGTAAAACCCAAGTAGGGAGAAACCCCTACATCACGGAGTTTGAGAAACTCCTAAATCCCGATACTCACAGCGAAACCACTCTCGTATTAGGCGCTCTCTTCTTGTCCGACATTTGTAGACGGTCGGATCGCGTAAATGTAGAAGAAGTTAGACTCTCCTCTAAATGACCGTGGCTAAATGTTTATATATCTTGCTTTCATAACCCTTTGGATTTGAGAGAAGATGGAATACTATTCACTTTTAGATCTTATTATCAACTTAACAATCTCAATAATGCCAAATTTGTCCCTTATTTCCCAGTTTTGACATTCGGCACTATCTCGGTCGTCCATTTTCATCGTTTCTCTATTCATGCCACTTATGGCACATGAGTACCCGTTATATGTGACTTTCGTCGCATCGAATCGTTTCTGACACGACCGTGATGCCTCGAAGCGATGTCAACTCCGACTGTCTCGGAATTCTACGAAATTTTAAGTGCTAGCTGGATTTCGCGAGACGATTCTAACGGTGAAATCCGTTTCATCATCCGAGATCCAGAGAATAAATTTTGGATTTTTAACCGAAATTACTATTTTATAATCGAAATTACGATTTTGCCCATTTTCCAGAAATTGGAATTTCTTAGGTCTTACAGTAAATGTGGTCCTCAACTTGCATGAGTCATTTCACAACTTTGACCAACTCATTCAATTTATGCAACAAAACCGAAACAAATATTTACCTCATTGAAGACCATGTTGGCTAATTACAATTACAAAGGTTTAATCGTTCTCTCTTTGTTTTTGCTTTGTTTTGTTTCCTTTTTTTGCTGAATGTTTTTGTTTTGTACTACCATAACTAGTTTACGTATTTTCATTTTCCGGTAGTACATTCAGTAGTAATAGTCTTGTATTAACTAGTTATGGTAGTCTATTCACAACTCAATGTACTACCATAATTTTTTTAATTCTAACTAGATTAATGGGATATTTTCAGGTTTTACTTTTGAGTGTGTACTTTTTGTAGAAATTAACAATTATTTTTAGGTTCACATTCCATTAATTTAGATGACAAAAAAAAAAAAAAAAAACTCAATAGGCGGTGCCTCTGTGGCTCATCTTCAATGGAATTGAATGACAAAAATACCCCACAGTCTTATCAAAGATCATTTATATATGCTACCTCAATGCGTGGACTACATCCCAATTAATCTTAACCGATGGGTCTTTACCGACCACTTGGCATCTGGCCACTACCGGCGCGGGTTGTGCCGTTCCCCTCCACATAAAATCCTATTTAGATTACCTCTAACGACTAGAAACTCCTTTAGACGAAGCCGTATTGCTTGCTTAAACCTCGTATAAAAATTTTTTTCTTTCTTTTTTTCCAACTTTCGGAAGTTGGTAAAATCTTAGCGTGATAAAACCTCGGCAGCATGACGGCTGCATATAGAATAATTCAAAATCCTGTATACACAACTTACACATTTTTCCAAATATGGCAACCATCAATATTCTCTACATTTTCACAAAACTACACTATGTACATACATATGTTCCAATATACAATTCAAAGTGTATCCTTACAAAATAATTCTTAATTACAGCACTTGCACAAATGTCAGAAAAATCCTAATCTACTCCAGCGTCCGGAGTGCCTGTACCTGGAAAATAGTTTTTAAAATACAAAATAATGAGCTAAATGAGCTCAGTGAGTGTATGTGTTATAAAATGTTTTGCTTTTTCGGAAAACATCTCAAAACTATAAAACTTTCTTTTACAGAATATTTTCCAGAAGCCTTGCTTGCTTAATTTAAAGTTTCTAAAACTTTCTATACTTGCTTGCTTTTAAAAGTTTCTAAAAACTTTTCATAATTCCCTTGCTTGCTTTGCTTTGCTTTTCTTTAAAAGCTTATAAAACTCTTCTCAATTCTCTTGCTTGCTTGCTTTACCTTGCTTGCTTTAAAAGTTTATAATACTTTTTATATGACCTCTTGCTTTAAGCTCTATGAAACATTTCTCAAATCTCTTACTTTAAAAGTTTCTCAAAACTTTTTCATAAAAACGGGAGCCTATGCTCAACCGTATGCTTTGAAAAATGTCGCAGGGCTGGGCTCAAATAGTTTGCTAAAATCACCACGGGCATGGGCTCGGCCGTCGTTTGGAAATATAGCAGGGCACAGGCTGCGACCGTTTGTTTTTAAATCACAGGCTTTGGGCTGCGATGAGTCCAAAAACTCATGAGATTTTTAATACATTTTTCGGAGTTTATAATGAGAATAATGATGGTGTTTTGCGAGAGATTGATAATTGGATAAAGTCAATTTGCGAGAAAATCTGTTGAAAATCAAATTTTAGCAAAAATCATAAGAAATCAGCACATAGCGAATTTAAGTCAAAGCTGGGCGGAAGTCGCGTGGGAAGTGCGAGTTTCCGGCCAATTCAAGTCACGACCTCAACAAATTTGGCTTTGAAGAAGCGGAAAGTGAATAAATTGAAGTCGTGACTGCGGAAGTTGAGACAAAATATGACTTGGTCGAGAATAAAGCTGATCAAATGAAGAAGTTCGGTATGCATTGACATCATTGCGGCGTCGACGCAAACGGAGATAAATGGCGTCATTGATACCACTGAGGTCGCGACAAAGGGGCTGACTAAAGCCACAAAAACGACCTTCTCAAGTAAAGTCGCAGCTAATTTTGAAAGAAAGGACTTGATGTAATGTGACTTTGTGATAATGAAGAATAACACGAGTCATGACATAAACTCCGTCAGACGACCTTGGGAACTAATGAAGAAGCAAGCAGATGTCGCGACACCATTTCGAGTCGGCGAATTGAAAACTTAGCGATGAACATGGAGAATTCGTGACACTAATTAGAAGTTGCAACAAAAGATTTTCAAGAAATTTGAACATAGAAGTCGCGACAGTTAGAAACGAATAGAGACATCAAACAGCGATCCGAAGATGTGCGGCGTCCTTTGGTAGTGCGACATCGGTTAGTAAAGGTGATCAGCGGCGTCCTTTAGTGAGTCAGCGGCATCGATTGAAATAAAGAGTGAAGTCGCGGCGCCTTTTAGTAATTAGCGACGAAGTTACAATGAAGAAGATCATAGCGTCCTTGATGGTGGCTACATCCGTTCGCGAGTTATGGTTGCGACGTCTTTTAGTAGTCGCGACAACAACTACAAAGAATGGAGGTCGTGACATCATTTAGCTGTCGCGACATCATACCCAAGAGATGCTGAAGACAAGTCACGACAATAGTAAAACTTCCACGACATCAAAAGAGCTCATAAGCATAACATTGAAGTCGCGACGTATGATTGAAGTAGCGACCTCAAAAGAGCTTACAAGGCAGAAAGGAATGTCGCGGCGTCAATTTGTCGCGACGCCGGATCCAAGAAGTGTTAAAGGCCGTTGCAACGGATAAAAGCATGCTTTCTGAAGACGAGCAGAGGAAAAGCGAAGTCGCGGCGTATGATTGAAATTCGCGACCTCCAAAAAGAGATCACAATGCGAGAAAAGATGAAGTTGCGGCGTATGATTGAAATCAGCGACACGAGCAGTCAGAAATGCGGGAAGATGAAGTCGCGGCGTATGATTGAAGTCGCGACACGGAAACGTTGATCAAAAATGCGAGAAAAAGAAGATGAAATGCAGCGGCGTATGATTGAAATCATGACATCAGGAACAACTCAATACGCGAGCGATGAAATCGCGGCGTGAAAGAGAGGTGCGACATCAAGTGAAGGTCGAACGAACAAATGGAGTCGTGACATGAACAAACAATGGGCGGTTATTTTGGAAATCCACAAATAGGTGCATCGAAGTTAGGAGCCAACTTCGAAACCCTAAATACAGCGGTACCTCTTGAAGAAACGACTCTTGGTAGCTTTCGAAGAGAAATCACGGGTAGCGAGAAGGCTGCGTGTAGTTTAATTTTATTTTTATTTTTATTTTCTTTGTTTTCTTATTTTAGATTAGATTAGAGTAGATTGTTATTTCTTTTGAATTTGCGGATGCGGATGATAGTTGTTGAAGTTGAAGCTGAATCTGAGAATCTTAATTTCTTCATTCTTTGCACAGTTCGTTTGAAGTCAAACAAATTTTGGAATTCAAACTTCGAGTTTACGATCTCTGATGATTCTTTTGATCAAGGAGCCTTCAGTTAGTGTAATAAATGGTGAAACCCGGCCAGTTGAATTTAAGCTGTTGATAGAATTTATCTTTTATGCGAAATTTATACGAGTCGAACTTCCAGACTTGAATCTACTAGTGGTTTTGTTTTATTGTTGTATACGATCAAATATTAGTGTCTATACGTAATAAGTTGTTTCAATGCTACGATTTCGAGCCCTCTGAGTGACACAGAGAAGGCATTCCTGAGAGTTTTGAACAATATTTAAAGGGTATGCGAACCTAATAGTGGGGATCTAATGGGCTCTGTAAATTCTTATCAATTAAAATGAGCAGAGAGTTCACCTTGATTCAAACAGTAAGTTCAATCCCGTGTTGGCAAGGATCTAATCAAAGAAAGAATGAATTGTTCCAATTTGGAGGATGAGAAACCAGTATAGTGTAAACCAATGTTTAGCCTATGTCTTAGGAGCTAAGGTTTTACGAGTCCATGTTACGGTATGAAGTATTGAAAAGAAAAATACCCATAACAAGGCCTTCAGTTAAGTAGTTATCTAATCCTGCGCATTTCAAGAGAAGCAGGAAGATTAGATGATGAAATATGTCATTAAGGAGGAGATCCACATGGCATTACCTTTCCCTTGACTGATTCTAAATCAAGTCTATGGCATAAAAGCCAAGTATAGTAGTCCGCAGGAATTGATGTTTCACAACACTTGTATTTTCAATGCCCTTTAAAACTAACCTATAGATCTATTTCTCGGTAATCTCCTTTTTATTTTAGCTTAAGTACTATTTCATTTTGTTCCAGCTTCATATCGTTATTCTTTCATTATTTCTGCCATGAATATAATAATTGTGAAATCATAAACCAAATAGTATAGAGCCTTATAGTCAGTTGATCGTGAATTTTAGATCTCTCGTGGATCGACATCTGGACTTAAACTTACTTTATTACTTGTTCGATCTGTACACTGCAGAATCCATGGACTGTTCAGGAAGAAATTTATCTAGTTCCAAGGAAACCATTTTTAATCAGTATACTGCAAAGAAATATAATTAACAAGTTTCATGGCATTATTGTCGGGGGATTAGATAAATAGTCCTTGGGTACAGTGTCATAAATTCTGTATGAAGCCCTTATCCAGTTAAACAAGTTTTTGGCGCCATTGTTCAGGATCGAAAAAGAATTAATTAGATCAATAGTCCGACAAAGAAGGAAATACAATTTGGACATTTTAAGAAAAAAAAATAAAAATAGCTTTTCAAGCAAGACTAGATTAGTCAATAATTCTTTAACAAGCCATGTTGAAAATATTTGTTAGGTTTGATAATCCTATTAATGTGAGTATTCTTTTATTCTTCAGAAAACTCAATGCATAAAGTCAGAACTAATTTCATCTTCTTATGACATCGAATTGAGAGAACGTCAGAGCTTAAGAAAGACAAAAGAGCAGAAACGCAAATCTATGGCGTACAGGAGCATGACTAAACAGAGGAATGAGGACAACAAATTAAGACCCACATCGATGCCAATGGAGGATTTCTGGAGGCCTATTATTCAAGAAGAGTATTCTCGCAATCATACAGCCTACAAAGGGATGGTGTGCCAATTTTGAACTAAAGCACCCTTTAATACAATGGTTCAGCCACTGACACACTGGTCATCCTAATCAAGATCCAAATGAGCACCGGGAAGATTTCTCAGATGCATACAAAGAAGCCGAACTAGAGACCAGAGGTGATAAAACTACATCTCTTCCCATTTTCTTGAGATATAGTAAGCTTTACATGGTATGTGAATTTCATTACTATATGGACTGCTTGATACTTGGGAAGAGCTGGTAGAAGCTATTTGAAAGCGTATTTTTTCCTCCATCTCTACTGTAGAGACGAAGAGAGATAATTGTATTCCCAACAAGGGAGATAGAGCCTTAGCTTGGGAAAGATTCAAAGATTGCTGAAGAGGTGCCTAATGCATGAATAGACTTGAAGACCCAGATGGACATAGTGTATCATGCTCCTAATGATACATCCAAGGGTATTATCGATGCTTCATAGCCGTGGAGCATTCAAGCTAAAAAGTGCTAAAGAGGAGAGAGACTGACATAGGAGGACTTGGCAAATGCAATATGAAAGCTCTGAGTTCTCAAGAGGTAGTAGCAGAGAAAAGGGGCCGTTGAGCTAAGCATGATACCATGGAAGCTAAGTTGGATGCTATAATGCATAAAGGACAACAAGAGAGAAGATACACAATTCATTTATGAAATAGAAGCAAAAGAGGAAAGAGAATTACGTAGAAGGCAGCCGATGAGGTTAGAAGAAGGTTCTTATGGTGCTGAAGAGGCTAAGTACGTGAACGAGCAAACAGTTTAATGGCCTCAAGCCAACTAATCTACCCATACAATTACCATCCAAAGATCGAGGAACCAAGGAGAATTTCTCATATGGTGGAGGGGCAGTTACATGGCCTAAGGCAGGGACAACATCCTTAATATGATACGCAGCCTACCAAGGGTTCCAAGAGAGGCAAAGCAGCAAGGAGGTGAGAGCAATGAATACTCAGTGGTCGAGGAGAACCCTAACCATTTGAGGATCGGGAGGCCGCAGCCTACGGGGATAACAAGAGGCTATTATAATTCCATGAATGTAAACTATCCGACTTGGAAACTTTCTGTCTCCGACACCCAGATGTTTCAAAAAGAATGCTAGTGGTTCAATTAAAAATCTAGAGACACAAGTAGGGTGAATTGGCCCCTAATATGCCTAATCGTAACAAGGAACATTCCCAATGACACCCAAGAACCCTAAAGACTGCATGGCACCAATTGAGAAGTGGGAAGGATTTGAGTAGCAACAGAACATGAGAAACTAAGAGATCGAGGCAAAGAAAGAAGATTCAAAAGAAAGAAGATAAGAACAAATTTCGATCGAACAGATGAAAGTAAGAAATGAATTGTAGTTAAGGAGTACTAGCCTTATGCCTCAGAGTGCCATTCCCACAGAGACTTTTAAGTCAAAAAAGAGAAGAACATTTTTCAAATTCTGGATATTTTCAAGAAAATAGAAATAAATATCCATTTTGGCAGAGGTGATCACCAAATGCCTCTTTATAAAATTTCTAAAAGGAGGTGCTGAGCAAGAAAAGAAAGATAGCTGAGGAGGAGAAGTTAAATTGACGTTCATGCGTACATTATTCAAATAAGCTCCCAAGAAAGATGAAAGACCTTGACAAGCCACTATTCTCTCGTTCTCTATGTGGAAATGTGAGTTCAAGAAAGTTTTATGTGACTCGAGCAAGTACATAAATTGATGCCTTCTCTATCAGTGGCAGAGACTAGCTCGGGGGAACTAACCCTGGGCCAATAACCATTTTTACAGATGGCTGATAGATCACGGCACAAATCCGCAGGGCATTCTGAAGATGTAATTGGCTTAAGGTCAGAATTCATTTTCCTTAGATTTGTTATCATGCAGATGGAGGAAGATCTCAAGTCTTCCGTCACAAGACCTTTCTTAGCAACAGAGCTGCTTTGATCAACGCATTGATTCCTTGCCAGCAAAGAGGGTGATGCGAATTGTGAGCGACCCTAAGCCCCGATCCGACCCTAAGGCAGTCCTAATCAAACCTGTGACGGCTTATTTCTTTTAGTTATTTGCTTTATTTTAATTTTATTTTCAAAATGTCAGCGACTAATCCCCTCATTTCGACCTTAATCAGGTTAGATCCGAATCTGAGTCTTGCCATCTCGATTGCTTTCATTTAATCTTATCAAAACATTTTATTTAATCTGGGCTTAGCTATGAAACTGCTTTCAGCTCTTTGTAAGTGCTCTCCATAATCATTTCATAACATAAAGCAATCTTAGTTTCGATACACATTAACAAAATACATTTAAGGCAAAGAAAAGCATTCTCTATGTCCTTTTCAAGATGATACACAAAATCAAGTTTCGTGGTTTAACCTTGCCTTACAAACACCACTTGTTCATGATGATGTATAGATTTATAAGAGTAGCATTTAGAATAACAGATTTCTATGATCTTATCATACTTTATCTTTTGCTTATTATGTTCGTATAGTTAACTACATGAAGATTGTTAGTATTTATATACGAATCTATATTAATTTAACTCCTAAAGCATTTATCATTAACTATGCCTAATATATCAACATACTCATGCTTTCAATGTACAAATCATTTACCATTTCGCGTATCATATCATGTATTTCCAATGCCACAATTCATTTATGACATTCAAACATATTCATAAAATATCCTACTTCACTGGCCAATTGTTACTATTTCACCTGACTATTCGACTACACCGCTGATTCGCTTGATGAATCCCCGCCATTATCATCTCAATGCGGCTATAGCGATTACACCCTATCTCCCATCATGCCGGATGTCGTTTGCGCATCCACATCGCAGTATCACTTATTCATTCCCATCATGCCTGACGCGCCAGTGCATCCCAACACGTGATATCAATTAAATGCCATACGCCATCAAGACGAATGCCGATTGGTGCATCCCGCCAAGTGATATTTCTTCAGTAATGCCATACGCCATTATGATTCGATGTCAATATGCATCCCGCCAAGGGATCGATAATTCTGGGTGCCTTTGGTGATGTGATGTCGATTGGTGCATCCTGGGCTGCGATTCATTCCCAGATATTATCTTAATACAATTCGATTTATCTGGCTTCGGGTGAACTCCGCCTCTATCATCATTCACTTTTCATCTCGGCTATCGACATCACATTCAATCTCATATTCACTTTCAGATATCTTTCAAAGATATACTCACCCATAATCCATATTCACATACTAGTCTATGAACTTTATCTGCAGTTCTCATTCATAGTTAATTGGTAAACTACCAAAATATTTGAATTCATGATAGAGTCGTGAGAACAAACCAATTATCGATTATGTTTCTTTTCTCGATGTCAAACTTAGCCAGGTTGTCGCCTCTACCTCACTCTAGTCAAATACAATTTATCTTACTCTTAGTGATTATGCAAATAATCGCATTTCAAACGAATATCGTTGAGGCAAAGCAAAGCTTTGAAGTCGGCGGTGAGGTACGGTGTATATTTTTGACTTAGACTCATTCTTATTCATGAGTCTACTTTACTTAGAATGGAATCATTCCAATCGGATTATCCTAACTAAAGCTATGGCATTTTCTATGCCAACTAGTCGGTCGATCGGATTACACTGGGAACAGTTTGGGGGCCATTAATTTTCCGGGGTCTTAATCTATATTTGAATTCTAGGTCTTTGTGGTACTCATTTAAGTATAAGGTGCTATGTCTGGCCCTAACTGAATCACCTAATCGAGCACCGAACTGCCATTACGTCCTCAAAAACAACCGACTACTCTATGTCCAAAGCTTTGATGCAGGGAATTTTCTGCACATGGCCCTACTTTGAGAATTTTTAAGACATTTAGATCAGAATTTGACGTTGCCTTCTCTTTAAGTTTGGTTTTCCTGAAGTCTATTTTGATGTAGCCACTTGAATCACTCAAATCGGATAAGAAACTATAAGCTTATTACTAAATATCAAAACCTGGGTCAAACTCAGAGGTTAGAATAGTTGCACTTAAGAGATGTCTAACTTGTACGGAAGAGAACTTGCCAAAAATGACTAAAGAACGAAGCTGTACTGTTAACTTCAACTTGTGCCTGCATGTCACCCGAAATGCCCAAATTGTGCTCTTTCTTCCAAAACCCTAGACAAGGAGGTTCATCTCCTCCAAAACAAAGCCTTAGAAATCAAAACACACTTATCCTAAGATGAATACATACCTTGGTTTTGATCTTCCTCTCCTTCTCCTTCTTCTTCCTCTCTTCCTCTTGTTCTCTCTCCCTTCTCCTCTCATAATGTTTTTTCTAGGTCAAAATTAGAGTACCAAATGCATTTTAGCTTGGTTTTATTTTTAATATTTTCTAAACTTTTCTATAAATCTGCAATCTAGCCTACAAATCCCTTAATTTTGCAACCAACTTGTTTAATTCTATTGTGGCCCATCTCTACTCCTCTTTTTGATATTTATATCCTTATGGAAATTTCACTCTTATCCTTTGTTTTGCGCCAAATTTCTCTGGGTTCAATAAATTTGCTATTTCATAATTTGTCAATTCATCACTTTTCCTGAAAATCTAGTGTTTTGCCTGACCTATACCTGCAAATATATAATAAATTTATTATAAAAATTTAGGCATTTTTGGGCGTTATAATTTCCCCTTACTTAAGAAAATTTCGCCTCTAAATTTACCTTTAGTTAAATAATATGATATCGTCACAGATCGCTTTCACTTTCCTAAGTGGCTTCTTCCGGTTCAGGATTTCTCCACAACACTTTGACTAATGTGAATCTTCTTGTTCCGTAGTTCTTCTACTTCACGGCTAAAATCTCTAACGGTTCTTCTTCATATGTCAAATCCGTCTTATTTCAATTGTCTCCTCGAAGAGACTATATGTGATGGGGTCTCGACGTACTCCTCCGTGAGTACGGACATGGGAAATACATTATGGATCTTTCCAAGTCCGGAGGCAAAGCCAACGGTATGCCACTGGACCTACTTTTCATTACTTCATATGGGCCAATAAATCTAGGGCCCAACTTGCCCTTTTCCTTAATCTCATCACCTTCTTCCCAAGGCTATACTTTTAAAAGATTCTCCTTTCACCGAATTTATCACATCTTTCTCTTCATGTCTGTGATATGACTTCCGTCTGTCAGTGGCTACTTTCTAATTTCCTCTCTAATCATTTTAACTTTTCTCTGGGTTTCTACTGTATCAAACGGGCCAATCACTTTTCTTTCACTAATCTGGCCCAATACAATCTGCAGGTTCTACATTTTCTTCTATGTGGCCTCAGAAGGCGCCATTCCAATACTTGATTGGAAATCGTTGTTGTGGCACAAATTCAACCAAAGGGATATGTCGATCTCAACTTCCTCATAGCTCCATCGCACAACCCCTTAACATATCTTCCAGAATTTGACTACTCTCTCTCGATTGTCCATCCGTCCGTCGTGGAACTGCAGATCGAAATTCAAATGAGTTTGCTACTCTTGCACTTTCCCCAAAATCTGGCAAACCTCGAACTCAGCCTGAAATAATGCGGATATAGAATCTCGCAACCTAACTATTTCCTTGATATACACCGCCAGCTTGTCGGTTTAATAGCCTACCTCACTGGTAGAAGTGAGAGTCGACTCGGCCACAGGTCCACTACGACCCAAATCGAGTCATGCTTCCTCCCTGGGCCACGGTAACTCAACCACAAAATCCATGGTGATTCGGGTCCCATTTCCACTCCGGTACTCATTGATATAGTCAGAATAATCCCGAAGGAACTTGATGTTCGCCTTTACTCTTGACACCGTGACATCGTTAAGTAAATTGACATCTCTTTCATTCCTGATCACTTAATTTACATTTTCTAAATCTGGGTACATCTTCATACACTTGATGGATAGCAAAAGATCCCAATTTATGTGCCTCTTCAAGTATGACTTTCTCTTAATCCATCACTACTTCCGCATAATAAACCCGATCCTTATAATACAACACTCCATTTTCATTCACTCGTGAAATCAATTCCTTACCACATTCCAATTTTGTTTCATTATGGCGTAAATTTTCATCATTCTTTGTGCCCTAAAGACTCGATTCAACAAATTCGGTCTCATGACACTCAAGCATTATCAGATCATCGGGCTCGATAATGACAATTGGCATTTAACGTCGGGCTTGGTACTGGCCTTCCTACTCAAGGCATCAGCCAATTACATCGGGCCTTTCCCGAGTGATAATCAATCACGCAGACTACAATCTTTATCAATTCCATCCACCTCCGCTTGTCCCCCCTGCTGCTCTCATTGTAGCAAATACTTAAGACTCTTATGACGGTGTAAATGAAAAACACTTTCTCCATACAAATAATGTCTCCAAATTTCAATGCAAATACACCGCGCTAACTTAATCATGGGGTAATTCTTTCTACGTATTTCAATTGTCTCACATGTTTTACCACTTTACCCTCCCCGCATTAGGACACATCCAAGTCCATTTAGTGAAGCATCAATATAGATCACATATTCTTACCGTGAGGTCAAGCCGAAAGCACCTGAGCCTCATGGCAAATGCTTTTAGCTTTTCAACTTCCTTGACATTTTCAATCTATCCAAACTTTACATTTTTCTGAGCAACCTCGCCATCTGGCCGCAATCATAGAAAACCTTTCTTAACAAATCTTCCAGAGTAACCTCGCTAGTCCCGGTGAAACCACGTACTTCCTCGTAACACTCCTCGGTGGCTTCCATTCCACAACCACTTCATTTCTTCTGATCCACTCTGATTCCTTCATAATGACAGCCCCGTAAAGGATTATCGCCAACCAAAATTCACTTACCGAGTTTCAGATAAACCTGCTCTTTCTTAAATTCCAACACTACCCGATGCGTGTGCTGCGACTTTCTCGATCTTCGACACACAAGAATGTCGTTTATGAACACTACGATAAACTGATCCACATATCGCCTGAAAACACATTCATTAAGTCCATGGTAGCTACTGGAGCATTGGTCAAAACCAAACTAGATTAAAAGGAACTCATAATGAATTAATATATCGTGTTCTAACGCCGTCTTATGCACATCGTCATCTTTAATTTTCAACCTGATGATACTCAGATCTCTGTCAATCTTCGAAAAAGATACTAGACTTTCAATTGGTCAACAAATCACACACTCGGTACCACACATTCTTTACGGTCAACTTGTTCAAATGGTCTATAATCACACATGTCGGGCGTACCATCTTTCTCGGCTAAAAAGCATGATTCCCACGGTGATACACTTGGGCGTGAATAAACTTTCAGTTAGCCAGAATCGCACTCACCTCCTTTGCTCGGCGTGGAGCCATTCTATACGGTAATGGATGCCTGTAGCACTCGCAGCTAACGTCGATGAGCAAACTCAATCTCCCTCTATGGAGGCAATCCCGACAACTCTTCCTAAAACACGTCCCGGAAAGTCACTAATCTCAGATATTTGACACTTTAGGCCTTGCCTTTACCGTATCGATCACATAAGCCAAATAGGTTTACATCCTTTCGCACCATTTTTTCTTGCAATCAAGTGAGTATTACATTGAGAGGTGGATTCGGCCTCGCCGATGAAAATAACCTCACCGTCATTCAGTGTCATTACGCCAATTTTTCATTCTACAATCAACTATCGCTCTGCCTGGATAACTAAATGCATCCCCAATATTACATCAAATTCCTCAAGGATAACCTTAACCAAATCTCCTAAAAATCTATTCTTCAGATTTTGATGGGACAATCTTATACACTTTGTTCAATAAATAACTCTATGCCCGAGCGGTTCAACAAGATATCATACCTTGCTTCACTCTCAGAATTACCCAAGTTGGGTATGTCAAGACACACATATGAATGAGTCAATTCCCGGGTCTATCAACGTATACAAAGTATCAAAGATAGTGAAAATTCACTGATTATCACATCGGGGCATCGTGTCTTCATCGCCACGTGATATGCCTAGCCGGAGCACGAGCATCCTGCCTTCCCGCAATCCGTGTCCCTTGTCTCTAATTACCTTAAGTGGATGCAACACTTTGCACGCCCTTCCGCATCGACAAACATTGCCCCTAGGTCGGGGTGCCGTAAGGCATTCTAGTGCATTCCTCGCATTTTGTGCCCGGCGGATCCAATAATGTAACCCAAGCAAGCAATTTCACTAATCTCCAACAATCTCCTCAGGTTTTCTTCCACACTGGGGAGCAAGAGGAACATCTTGTCCTCTAGAGGCACCTCCCTGTGCACTTACATCACGGCGCAGATAGTGTCTCTACCGTGGCCCTGAGTCAGAGGGTCATTCGGGGATCCCGTGGTCCTCTCGGATTCTACTCACACATGAGCAATTTGACCGACCGGGATTTTTCTTTCCCGTCTTCTATCTTTCTCATTCCTTTTACTCGCTCCAGCATTTAGAGCGATGCCGTGATTTTTGGAGAAATCGCGGCGGCAAAACCCGTGACATGGGTCCAATGGTCGCCAGGGCCAGCCTTCAAACTTACGATACTTCTCTCTTCACTTACTAAATATAATTCGGCTTATTACTTGCTCAACCGCAGAATTCTCTCACGATTCTGGGCTACACTTCGATTGCCTTTGCTCTTGCATTATGAAACCCCACGTATATCGTTTAAATAAATGCGGCTCATAATGCTTCTGAACTCCATCCTAAAGAACCTATGTAACTCTCCGTGGAGATGGTCCCGGTCACTGAACCTACCTGACCGATAAGGCAAGGTTTTTCCCATCCCGCAAAGAATGAGGCCGTACATTCCACTCTCTTCAAATATGGCAATGATTTGCACAAGCATCGCCGTCCTCGAGCCAATTCTCTTCGCCAAGAGTTCATCATCTTTCTTCCCATAAAGTCTACCGTCGGTAATTTCGTCATTCTTTCAATGGCTGATCGCGGGCAATGATAACAGTTGCCCCGCTCTTTCAGAAGGTCCTGAAGCCAACCTGGCTGGAGGATACCTATAGCACTCCTACTACTTGTTCCGCTTCATTTTGGCTGTGGGCATGAGACGCTGGTTCCATCTACTCACTACAGCAGGACTATCAGACGACCCCGGTCACCTCACTCTAAGGGTACCAAGCTGTGTAACTATCCATGCTTACCTACAAAATCGACAAGATCCGCGAGTCATATCATCCATTTTATATGCAAAATGCCATGATGTCAATACCATTTTCAAAACTGCTTAGGGCCCTTTTTCAAGAAACGCCTAAAACCTAGCTCACACTAATTAGGCTGTAGCACCCTAAGCCCGATCCTACACCCGGAAGGCTAGGTCCAATCAAACCCAGTGGACGCCTATTATTTCTTTAGTTATCGCTTTATTTAATTTTATTTTCAAAATGTTGCGATCCAATCTCACTCGACTAATGGCGGATCCGAACCGAGCCCAAGCACCCGACGTCGGTATTTATCTTATCAAAACATTTTTATTAATCTGATAGTTGCAACGGTTTCAGCTTTTAGTAAGTGTCATAATCATTTTACAATATAAAGCAACGTAAGCCATGTTACATTGTAAATAAAATACATTTAAGCAAAGAAAAGTAGTCTATGTCCTTTTCATATGATATACAAAACTAAGCTCTGTGGCCGAACTCCTTTGTTTACAAAACAATTCACTCGTTCAAAAGATGATATGCAAAAATTTGAGAAGTATAATTTATACGACTTATGACTCACACTGGCGCGATTCGGCTTCTTCTCGCTTACTCGACACTGCGTATAGTTAAACTATGTTTTCTAAGCATTTTCATGCTTAGTATTCTTATACAGCCTCTAATCCATATTCAATTCTTAACTCTAAAGCATTTATCACAATCTGCGCCTAATATATCAACATATACTCATGCTTTCAATGTACAACCATCTACCATTTCATATCATATCATGTATTTCAATGCCACAATTCATTTCATGACATTCAAACATATTCATGTAAAATATCTCATTTCACTCACAATGTTGGCTATTTCCACCTTGACTATCTGATTCATTGAATTTCAAGTGATTCCGCTTTGATGAATCATTTTTATTATCGTCCCTAAGAATGTGCTATACATTTATAATTTATCTCCCATCACACGGATGTCATGGTGCATCCCACACGTGGTATCACTTATTCGGCCCCCACCGCGCCGGATGCCGCGAGTGCATCCCGACACGTGGTATCAATTAAATTCATACGCCATCATGACGATGTCGATTGCATCCCGCCAAGTGACATTTCTTCAATGCTATACGCCATCATGATTGATGGCTACGCGGTATCCCGCCAAGGGAGCATTGGATAATTCCTCGCGCCTTCAGACGGATGCCGATTGGCATCCTGGCCAGCGATTCATTCGTATATTATTCACTCACACCCGACGGATCTTCGCGAATCCCGCTTTATCATCATTCACTTTTCATTCAATATCGACATTTCGCATCTAATCATATCTACTCTCGATATCTTTCAAAGACATACTAATTCATATAATCATATCACATACTCATTCAAGCGAACTGATTCATGTTCTCTATTCATAGTTAATTGGTAAACTACCAAAATACTTGAATTAAGGATAGAATGAGAAACAAACCAATTATCGATCTCGCTTTCTTTCTCGATGTCAACTAGGCCAGTTGTCGCCTCTACCCGCACCTAGTCAAATACAATTTATTCACTCTAGTGATTATGCAACAATCGTATCAAATGAATATCGCTTGAGGCAAAGTAAAGCCACGCATGGTAAGGCACAAAGACGCTTTGACTTAGACTCATTCTTATTCCCCCATGAGTCTACTTTACTTAGGAATCGAATCATTCCAATTCCGACATCCTAACTGAGTTATGGCATTTTCAGCGCAACTAGCTTCCGCTTATCGGATTACACTTTCGGGAACAGTTTGTATTACTAATTTTCGGGTCTAATCTATATTTGACTCTAGGTCTTGTGATCATTTAAATCTATATGTGTTAAGGGTTCATTCCAACTGAATCACCAATCTTATAATCAAATCAGTTACGTCCAAATAACTTTACTCACTGGCGTCCAAGCTGATGCAGGAATTTTTCTTGCACATGGCCCCACTTTGAGTGAATTTTTAAGACACTTAGGATCAGAATTTGACGTTGCCTTCTCTTTAAGTTTGGTTTTCCTTGAAGTCTATTTTACGTAGCCACTTGAATCACTCAAATCGGATAAGAAATGAGGAAGTTATACAAAATACGAAACCATTTAAACTGGGAAAGCAGAATATTGTACCGGTACAAGTCTAACTTGTACCGTAGAACTTGGCCAAAAATGACTAGAGATCGAAGTTGTACCTGCATGCACTTCAATTTGTACTGCACAAGTCAAATTTAAATGCCCAAATTGTGTGTTTTCTTCCACAAAACCTCTAGACAAAGGAGGACATTCTCCAAAAAACAAAGCCTTAGGAAACAAACACACTTGATCCTAGATGAATATGATACCTTGGTTTTGATCTTCCTCTCCTTCTTCTTCTTCCTCTTCTTCCTTGTTCTCTCCCTTCTTCTCCTTCACACTTGCCTTGCTAGGCAAAATTAGAGACCAAATGCATTTCATTTGGTTTCATTTTAATGTTTTTCTAACCTTTTCATAAATTGTAAATCTAGCTCCACAAACTTTAATTTTGCAATTCAACTTGCTTTAAATTTATTGTGGCCCCATTCTACTCCCTTTTTGATATTTATATCCCTTATGGAAATTTCAATTTTATCCGCTTTCAGCCAAATTTCTGGTTCACTAAATTGCTATTTCATAATTTGTCAATTCATCACTTTTCTCTTAAACCCAAGTTTTGCCTAATCTATACCCCAGAATATATAATAAAAACACTATAAAAATTCAGGTATTTTTGGGGTTACAGAATCAACAAATTTATATTCCTAAGCTTCCTCCTATTGCCGTAGCTGCCATCGCAAAGATACGGCCCAGGTCGAACACGATCGGGTTTCATCCTACGAATGGTCAGTACTGTTTGAAAATGGTGAGGTTTTTGCTTAGATTTTTGATTTTGTTAAAATAAAGGGGGTTGTATGTTCACCATTGAATCAGAATGGTTTCTAAATGAAGTGTGAAATATAACTTCAAGGCTCGTCATTTAGCCTGATAACACGGGGGTGACAAAATGTCCTCAAGTTATTTCTGCATTAGGAAATGACCTATAGTCAAAGCCAAAATCTGATCTTTTGTTTAGCTTATAAAACCTAACCTAGAACCATCTCTATTTGAATAAACTAAGTACTAACATTCAAAGTCCCATTCAATGAAACCAGCATTTAACCCTCATTCATGGGCTCAGAATGACATCTAAGGATGTCAGTGCATCTAACATTAAGAATGCAATCAAACCTAAAGCATGACAAGCATTGACCAAAGGAAAGAGGCATTAAATGGCATTAACCCTAGATTGGAAAGTTGGGAACCATAAATGTGTGACCAGAATATTCAAAGCATGAGGACAACCTGCAACAACCCTAAAACCAAGCTAGCAACCCCTCAGTTCATGAGGCTTAGCTGCCATCCCTTGAGCTGTCATCTCAAGGGCTGTTTGGGCACGAGAAATGAAAGAAAGAGGAGAGAGAAGAGAGCAAATAGAACACTAAAATGAAAGCTGGAAAATCGGGATAAATGCAGTGCTGCATGGGTACAAAGAGGCCAGGGCTTATATAGTCCAACCTAAATCAGAAATACAAAATACCTAAAATATGAAATGTATAAGGTCAAATGGTATTTACATCAAAACGTGGGTCAAGCTGAGATCAAGTATACCAAAATATTGTGGGCCGAAGATTCTCATTATGCAGAAATTCGCTATGCTAGCTAAATTCTGAAGCAAAGATAGCTAAATGGAAATTTCACTAGCAACAAGGACTGTTAGCTACCGGGAATTGGCTAGCCTAGCTAAATTTTGTGAGATAGCGAAACTGGTACTGCTAGGCACAAGAACTTCTACTAGTTAGCGAAATTCTGCTAGCTCAGCTTAAAATTCCCACTTCCTAGGATTGCTAAATTTTCGCTATGATTGAAATTTTCGTAATCCTGTCCTAAATTTCGCAATCATAGCGAAAATCCCTCGGGATTGCTCCCGTCCCGCTTTGGCTCACTACATCCTCTCCGCACTTCTTATTCATCACTTGCCTTCAATTCTTCATCAATCTTGATATTTCATCGCCGCTTCTGAAATCATCGAGATTCTCGTGATTCAACACTAATAAGAAGCTATGCTTGCTGATCGAAATTCTCAAAAAACTTGCAAAACTATCCAAAACAATCTCAAAATGGACTAGTGAACTATGATATGCACACATCAATTGGCTTAATTGTTATTTAGTACAAAAAGCACTCAAAACCTATCTCGAATAGGGTTTCAAAATAACACTTTTTTGGGGTACTAAATCACAATTTAACCTACACGCTAAATCTTTAGCAATGTTAAACAAAAATGGGATGCATGTCGCGGCTTTTACAAAAGGTATTTGGGGTCAAAAAGTGTATGTACGGATTTTCATTTTACTTTAGCATGAATAATTTACACTCGTATGAAAACCGACATGAGAGAACAAACCATATACTAATGTTTTGTAAGTAATCTCTTGCTCCATAAGTCAACCTGAATTTCCACCAAAACTAATTGTCTTACTGTGAACTAGTTTGAGCCAAAAATTCGTAAAAGTTATTCCCTCCCCTAACCTAGCTGATCGCCATGGCTATAAACTGTTAAACAACCTAAAATAGGATTAGCCATAATTTTATTTCTTTATTCACTAAGTCAGGTGCAATGCCAAAACTCGACTTTACCCAAAGTCCGTGTAACGGGGTCCACCATGACTTAACCAATTAAGGCTGAGTGCATCAAGTCAAAAGGATCACTTGACTACAACCGCAGGCTTCAATTCTGACTCCTAACGACACGAGGAATTAAGCACCTACAACACGCTAAACTCTACCTATCCACGGTGTAACTAACACTAAGCTCTGGACTCCCAAATCCAGCTGAAGGTTTAGGGCACCGGCTTTAAAGGCTTTCGCTATATACCCTCGGACTGCCCGGTTTCAGGCAAAGTGTCATGGCTTTTTATTTTCTTTTTCTTATTTTCTTTTCTTTTGATTGATTTTATTTTATTTTTTATTTCGAAGACTTCTACTGGTCTTCATACGGGTAAATAAAACTCTATTATAGTCGCCAACAAGTTTAAGGCCGGCTTTGGTAAAGTGAAAAGATGTATAGTCGCAATCCTATTGGCACAACCTATGCAGCAGTGAATGAGCAAAAGGGGGAATGTTCATGCTGAATATGTCAAATCTCAATTGACCAAAAACTAAATCATGCATAGAATTATCCTAACATTAAGGTAATAAACAGGGCTTCGATTTTTCAAAACAAAGGCAAGAGAAGATACACAAAATGAAGACACAAAAGTGATTTGCAAAAAGGTAATAAATCAGAATAATGCCATAAAGCTTTGATATAACCAAAATGGCTCATTACATGCTTAAAATAGCTAAACATAATAAAATATCACGCCTACTATTACTAATACATGAATCCTATACAAAATGAGTAGGTAGTTGATAGTTAAAAAAACCCAGATAAAACATGATAGAAGATATCTCGAATCCTAAATTTTCCCAGCATGTGTGTATAGACATGCTACAGGGTAGGAAAGTTTAGAGATAGAGGACCACCTCACTCGCGGCAGGGCGGATCTGCCGCTTGCCATCAGGCTAGTGATGTCTAAGGAGGCCACGCCGTGGGCTCCATCTCGGCGGCGAAAGACAAAGTGAGACCAGGTGATCAAGATCAGGAGCATGGTATGACAATGCTCTAAAGTGGTCTCTAGCCGAGCTTACCCTCGTCCATCGATACCTGTAGTGGCCACCCAAGAGACAACATCCATAATACCGCAGCTCCTCGAATCGAAGTATGAACATGTTCTGAGAATGTGTCGCTACCGTGATATGATGGGCCTGGGAAGGCAACAGGGCTGTGGTCAAGAAAGGAGGAGGAGGGATGAGATATATCCCAGACCGACTCCTCCGGAGTCCTCTACTCTCATTCTGCACTCCGGGTCCCCGTCGAGGAGAAAAGAAATCGGCATCACCATGGCTCTCTTACAGATGTGGACTCGAGGGCATCCGGGATCCTCTCTCGACACGGCTCCTCCGAGTGCCCCAGGCGCCCGCGACCGCCCAATGGCATCAACAAGGGCAGACTCTTCCGCCAGCCAGCCTCGCTAAGTGGACCCTTATCTTCGGCGCAGCAAGGCGGTCATCACCAACTCGCAGGGACTGAACTTAATCCTCCGAGATCCAGATAAAGCTCAGTATGGCTCACGGACAGAAGTAGTCAGAACGGGAATAGGCTGTCCGGAGGTGGTCCACTAAAAGTATCTGAGGCGGAGCTAGCTTCTCGGGGTGCATCGGGTCCAATCAGGGGAATGTCTCGGAAGAGACAATGGACTATCTCCTCTCGTGGCCTACCGAGGCCAATCTCGCTAACCTTCCGTAATTGGCCCGCTTACTGGGCAGCCTAATAGCCGATATGTCCGCCGCTTTCTTCTGAGTACCTCCCGCCGATCATCAATACTTAACTGAGCTCCAACGGATTTCCAAGGCCTCGTGAAGCCGTGGAGTGGTAAAACCGGCGTACTACCCGGATAGTAGAACCGCCTGTCATGCACAAAGCAGGCAATGCGAATCGCCCACACGGAGTCCCGAACTCAGGGCCGGGTCAGCGCCAGACTTTGTAATACGACTCCATGGAAATCTCGCATGGAGCCCGACGCTCCACTAACTCCGGTCCTAATAACAATGGTCACCGATCCTCGCGGCAGCGAGAACCCAAGACGAGGTCTCATCGTCGTGGGAAGGCGACTACTGAGGCCTGTGATGAGGAGGACTTCCTGACCGATGTGAACGCCCGCTGAGGGCCGCCCTCCTCGGATCGCCTCTCGAGGCACTAGGGAGGGCCCGCGGTCCCATCCCTCACCGTACCTCCCGAACTCCCCGAGGCCCTCCGACCACCGCCGGGATCATCAGAGGCTGCCCAACTCCTGCGTAAAATCGAGAATGGGCACGTAGCCCCAGGAGGTTCGACCTCCATCCCGAAAGGCCGACCAATTTCGGGCTCGAGGCGGGACCCACCTCGCACGTACTCATATCCGCCGCCGCACGTGACATTACGCAGGCGCAGGAAGGGCCACTACCGAGAAGCAGCGGTGCGCACACAGATCGACTAGTGGCACCACTTGTAAGGCACAGAACCGATCTAAGTAGGTACGGATCACACTGCGGCTAGGGAGCCATTTGATTCACACTAATGTGCGGACGCTTTAATCAACAAAATTTATATTCCTTGTTCTCCATCAGAAATAAGCTACCAAGATACGGCTTCAGTGGTCGAACATTTGGACGGGGGTTTTCATCCTACTAATGATTAGCATCGTTGTTTCGAAAATGGTGAGGCTTTTGTTTCTTGATTTTCTTGACGGTTAAAAACAAAGGGGGGGTTGTATGTTCACTGACTAACTGTAATGGTTTAAAATGAAGAGTGAAATGGTAACTTTGAAGGCTTGGGTCACTAGCTTGATAACATGGGGGTATTAAAATGTCCTCTGAAAGTGCAAAAATTCCTCCCCTTTGGTGTGCTGAGGGCCTCATTTTCCACTCTCTGCTCAAGTTTTATCCCACTCTTAGAAGCTCTTAGCCATAACTCAAGAAATCCATAGCTTCATCCTGGATTTTTACTCAAAATCACCTCCACACATGTTTCCTAGCAATTGCTTCATGGCAGGATATACCATTATAGAAAATGATTCACATGATCTGTGTGTCGAAACCATGATGTGGATACACCGATGGTCTCATGAATCTTCTCAGCATTGGTCGAATTTCGCTGTCAGGCCGAGTAAGTGTGTAGATTCGCTCTTCAAATCAAGTGGTCTTGGTTGCATCAAGAATCTCCCCTTCAAAAATCGCTTTGAAGATCATCTAATTTCACCGCTTCGGGCCAAAGTGAATCGGTTTATATTTTGGCTTATCCTTGAGTGTCAAGAAATGCTTTCAAATTTCGGGAGTAAATCCATGTCGCTTATAATTCTCCTTAAAAGTTGTGCATACTTCCTCAAAACTCGGGATGTGGGAATATGGATTTTCATTCTCCATACCATGAAATGTGGAAGCAGGGCACTAGGTAGGGTCTCACTGCAGCATCCTCAACAGAGGTATGATTATGTGAGGGGGTACTAACTCTAGAGGTGTATGTTCCCTCATCATCCAGAGGCTGGTTTGATTCATGGAGGTGTTTGTTGACTTTATTGCTCCTCGTGCAAAGAGGATCCATTTGGTCACCGTGGCACACCGATTTCACAAATTCTTTGTTCACTGGGTGCACCTACTCTTCAGAATCTACCTATCTTCCGTCCCAAAGGCTTATTAAACACTGCTATACAAAATGAGACACAACAAAAGAACACAAACAAAGCTTACAAAGAGGCCGCGTTAATTAAAACAAAAACCGATCGTAAGAACAAAATGGCAAGAACTGGCTAAGTGAAGAAAACTTAGAAGTTCCCGTGACACTTAATTCAAAAAGGACTGAAGAGTCACTAACACTTGTAATGTGGATTACAAGTACACATCAACTCATCATATTTAGTTTGGCAATTATCTTTAATCTGGCCATTTGATCTGGGTGCGCCACGGTAGGGTGATGCGGAATCAACAAAATTTATATTCCTGTTCTCTCCCATCACAGAGTCAAGCTTACCGCAGATAAATGTGTCTGTGGTCGAACATTGTGGATGGGTTTTCATCCCACGAATGATTAGCATAAGTGTTTGAAAATGGTGAGGCTTTTGTTTGGATTTCGATTTTGTTAAAAAACAGCCAATATGTTCACCGACTAACTCAGAATGGTTTAAAACATGTGAAATTGGTAACTTTGAAGGCTCGGGTCACTAGCTCGATAAATAATGGGGTATTAAATGTCCTGCTATTTCCTTGCATTAGGCAATTGACCTATAGTCAAAGCTTAAACTAGATATTTGTTTAGTTTATAAAACCTAACCTTTGTGAACTACTCCTATTTGAGCCAAACCAAGTACTAAGCATTCAAAGTCCCATTCAGTTTAAAACCCTAGCATTTTAACCCTAGCCTCAAGGTTCAGAATGACATCTAGAAAGGATGTCGTGCATCTTAACATTAAGAATGCACTAACCTTAAAGCATGACAAGTATCGACTCAAAGGAAAGACATTAAATGGCATTGAACCCTAGATTGGAAAGTTGGGAACCATAAATGATGTAATCAGAATATCCAAAGCATGAGGACAACCTCGCAACAACCCCAAAACTAAGCTAGCAACCCTCCTCTTCAGTTATGAGGCTTAGCTAAGCATCCTCGAGTCGGCCATCCTCAAGGGCCATTGCTTCATACCAGAAAATGAAAGAAAGAGGAGAGAGAAGAGAGCAAATAGAAATACTTTAAAATGAAAGCCGTTGGAAAATCAGACAAATGAAAAGGTTTAGTGGTTACAAAGAGGCGGGGTTTATATAGTCCAACCTAAATTCAGAAATACAAAAATACCTAAAATATGAAATTACATATGGGTCAAATGGTAATACATCAAAACGTGGTCGCTTGAGATCAAGTATACTCAAAACATTGTAATGTAGGATTTCCTCATTATATGAAATTCTCATGAAGATGAAGGTAAATTTCATGATGTTAGGCCAAATTCTCATAAAATTTTTACAAATCTCCACAGAGATAATGAATTCAGAAATTTCCCCATTTAGCAATAAATGAATTTTCGCTTAATAGCTTAAAATTTCGCTTAGCCTAGCGAAATTTTTGTGAGATAGAGAAATGGAAAATTTCAACATAGGGTACAAGAATTTCACATTAGCGAAATTTTCATTAGCCTAGCTAAAATTCCTAATTTCAATAGGATTGCAAAATTTCACTATGATCATGGGACTTAACCCAATGAAATTTTCATAACACAGCGAAATCCCTGGATTGCTCCCATTGGGTCGCTTTGTCATTACATCCTTCCGCACTTCTTATTCATCACTTTGCCTTCAATTCTTCACTGAATCTTGATATTTCCATCGCTTCTAGCCTGAAAATCATCGAGGATTCTCATTCAACACCAATAAGAAGCTATGCTTGCTGATCAAGTTCTCAAAAACTCCGCAAAACTATCCAAAATAATCTCAAAATGGAATTAGTGAAACTATGGACTCAAAAGACACATCAATTATTTAATTGGTATGATTAATGCCAAAAAGCACCCAAAACCTATCTCTTAATAAGGCCTAAAATAAGACTTTGGGTACTAATCACTTATTAAAGGTGAACTGATAATTGTGAGTTGGAATGATGCAAAGGTATTTTAGTATTCATAGAGGTCCTGAACATCCTAATGTAGAGGGAAGATGAAGCATGGTCAGAAGAAGCAACAGAATTTTCTCTAATGATTAGCTGAATTCGAACAGATCATTCAAAACCTATCAATGAATTGAGATGAATTCTTCAGATTGAGTTTTGATTTGTGAAGTCTCATTCAAACTTGTTTAATAATGAAACAACTTACAAATTGAAAATAGCCAAGATTTAAGTGAGCAAATTATTGCCAAAGAAACTCATGGGCAGAAATTGGCCGTTGTATGGTTAATATCAGCTGAGCTGCCTACCATTTGAAATATGAGCTTTTAGGAGCCAGAAAAGAGAAAACTACTTATCATATCAAATTCATGACGATCAAGTCAAGAATGTGGTTACCACTCTCGAGAAAATACAAGGAAGCAATTGCTCAATAAATCAAGATCCTGAAGCAGACAAATTTCTATTCAGTATGCACAAAATATTGTCTAAGATAACAAAACTTCACTTGAGCATCAGCGAGGTCGAACCCCAATATGAAAGAAGTTGTCGAAAAGAAGTTCAAATGGCTTAAATGTGTGTTTATATATGCTGATTGTATAGCCTGGGTGTTTCAGACATGTGGTTCCTAAGAAGGGTGGATTCAATGTAATCATAAATTGAAAAAGAATGAACTTATTCCTACAAGAATCGTGATTGTGATTTAGGAGGGTTTGTATCGACTACGTAAAATTGACATCGTGAACCGTAAAGGATCATTTTCCCCTACCTTCATCGATCAATGTCGGATAGGTCAAGGTGATTGTCTCATTTTTGTTTTCGATGGATACTCCTGGATATAACTGAAATACACAAATCGGGCGAATGAGAACTACTTTACATGCCCATTTGGTACTTTTGCTTTAGAAGAATGCCATTTGACTGTAATGCCTTCCGTACCTTCCAAAGTATATTGATGCCCATTTTCGATGAAAGGTATAGTTATGGAGATCTTCATGGATGATTTGTGTTAGATGGATCCAGCTTTTGGAATAATGCCCGCATAACTGGGACAAGATTTCAAAGGTGCAAAGACAAAATCTATTCGAATTGGGAAAATACATGCTCATGGTTACGTATGGGATTGTCTGGGGCACATGGTTTCGCAGCGTGGCTTGGAAGTAGACTCAAGCAAAGGTTTCAATTATAAGAGACTCGATTACCACCTATCTGCTGGGCCAAAAGGAATCAGGTTTCTAGACATGCTAAATTTTACGTAAGATTTATTTAGATTTCTCAAAAAATCACGCACCATTATGATTGTCGAGAAAGATAGAAAGTTTTATTTCGATGAATCACAGAGTTAATTTGAAGAAATCAAATCCAGATTGAATGAAGCTCCCATCATGGCAAACCAGTATTGAACAGAATTCGAGATCATGTGATGCCGCTGATTTTGCAATGGAGCCGTGATTGGGACAGAAGAGGAAAAGTATTCAAGGCCATCTACTATGCTAGCAAACCTTTAATGAAGCACAAGAAATTACTTTACCATCGAAAAGGAGATGCAATAGTGGTTTCAGATGTGAAAAATCTGTACATATATTTCTCAGGGGTCCTGTTGTTATACACACTGACATGCAACAATTAAATATTTAATGGCAAAGAAGGAAGGATTCGTGGCCACTTAGGTGATTCTAATCAAGAATATTTGTATCCTTAGCTTCCTCCTATCGCCGTGAGTCAAGCCATCAAGTAAGATAAATTGCCTCTGTGTATCGAACACTCGGATGGGCTTTCATCCTACACGATTTACCGTTGTTTGAAAATGGTGAGGCTTTGTTTGGTTTCTGATTTGGTCTAGCCAGCGGGAAGTTGTTTGTTTAATAACTAATCGTAATGGCCGAAGTGAAGTGTGAAATGGTAACTCTCAAGGTTTGTCACTAAATTTTGATAACATTGGGGTAATGAAGTGTCCTCGTCATTTCTCAAAGATTATGGCAAGTGACATATAGTCAAAGCCAAAACCGGATCGTTGTTTAGCTATAAACCTAACCTTGTAGTCCACTCCTATCGGAGTCAAGACAAGCATTATGCATTCAAAGTCCCATTCAAATTTAAAACTCAGCACTCAACCTCATTTCAAATGGCTCGTGAATGGCATCTAAAGGATATCAGCAGATCAGCATTATATGCACTGAACTCCTAAAGCATGGCAAGTATTGACCAAAGGAACAACATTGAACGGCATTAAACCCTAGCTTTGGAAGGTATGGAACCATAAATGCAAAGATCAGATCATTTAAAAACAAGAGGATTAACTCCGCAGTGAGCCCCAAAACTAAGCTAGCAACCCTCCCTTCATACATGGAGGCTTAGTTTTCAAAGATCCCTTGAGCTGTCATCCTCAAGGGAGTGTTTGGCAAATTTATGAAAATGGAAAGAAAGAAGAGAGAGAAGAGAGCAAATGAAACCCTAAAATGAAAGCCATGAAACTTTATAAATGGAAAGCTGCTTTAGTGTCATGCTCAGGGGGGTTTTTATAGTACATCCCCAAGGTGGAAATACTAAAATGCCTAAAATATGAAATTACATAAGGGTCAAATGGTACTACATCAAAACAGGTCGCTAGGAACCAAAAATAATTAAAACACAAAAAGGGAAAGAATTTGCGATATTGGGAATTCTCATAGCATAGCTGAAATTTCGCTAGCCTAGCGAAATTCTACAGAGATAGCGAAATCAAGAAATTTCGCTATCAACAGTGAATTTCGCTAGCCTAGCGAAATTTGTGTGAGATAGCGAAATTGAGAATTTTCGCAAGAAATTTCATTAGCTAGCTTAAATTTCTTAGCCTAGCTTAAAATATTCAATTCTCTCGCTTAGGATTGCGAATTTTCACTTATGATTGCGAAATTTTCGTAATCCTAGCAAAATTTTCTACAATCATAGCTTAAAATTCTGGCTTTCTGCCTCATCGCGCTCCAAATGCAAGTACGCATCCCCCCACCGCATCCTCCTTCCTCCAAAATCCACTTCATATTCCTTCATTCGATGGTTGAAAACATTGTAAATCCTCCGCATTCAACACACAACTTGTCATCAAACTTGGAACATAATGGCCGAGGTACGCGAAGACTGCAAATCACCAAAAAACAAACTCGAAATGGCATCGGTGGTACTATGGACTCGAACATTAATTAATTGGTTTATCGATATGATTTAGCGCAAAAAAGCACTTTACAAAACCTATCTTGAATAGGCTCAAAACAAAGACTTTCTTTGGGGCACTAATCACACTCCCCAACCGATATCGCCATAGTCCCTTAGCAATGCTAAAACAATAATGGATTCATGCATGATTTTACCAAAAGATATATGTATTCAAAAGTGTATGTACAGATAAACATTACTCTTTAAATGAAATAATTTACACTTGCTCGAAAACCGAAGCATAAGAGAACAAAAACATATAAGAACAAGTTTTGTGGCAATGCTAATTTCAAGGAAATCAACCTAAATTTCCACCGAAATCTAATTGTCCCTAAGGTAACCGGGCCGGGAGCCAACAAACTGCAAAGCCATTCCCCCAACCCACATCGCTGCGGCCTTAAACTATCGAACACCAACCTAAATAGGACTAGCTACACTCTATTTCTTATTTGATTGCATTGTGGTGCAATACAAAAACCCGATCAATGAAGTCCGTGTAACGGGGTCCACCGATGACTCCCAACCAATTAAGGTTTAGGGCAACAAGTCAAAAGGATCAACTAATCCACAACCTCACAGCTCACTCTGACTCTAAAAATGACTTCGAGAAATTAAACACCTACAACACGCCTAAACTCTACCCATTCACTGCAGAAGAATACTAAGTCGATGGCCCCAACCAATCGGCGTTTAGGCATCGGTTTAAAGGCTTCACTATATACCCTCGGACTGTTCGGTTTCAAGGCAAAGGTCACGCTTTTATTTTTCTTTTCTTTTTCTCTCTTTTTTTTTTTCGCTTTTTCTTTTCTTTCGAAGACAACATTGGTCTTCAGAAGGGTAACACTTAACCTATTACGGGTTGTCAATTACGTTCAAGGCCGGCTTTGGTAAAGTGAAAGGAGGTACACACTCTCATGTACTTCTATTGGTACAACTAAAAAAAAGTGAAAGTGTGTGAATTAGCTCAAGGGGAATGTCTAAGGTTGAATACTACAAAATCTCACCTGACTAAAACTAAACTACGATGGAATCGTTTCTAACATTAAGGTAACAAACAAGGCTCAATTCTTCAATTAAAGGCAATTCAATTGTTCAATTAAAGGCAAAAGTAGATACATAAAATAAAGACATAAAAAGCATTTTGCACAAGCATAGTAACTCCAATAGTGCTACAAAGCTTTGATATAACCAAATGGCTAAGTAATACAAGCAAATATAGCTAAACATAAGGTTGGGGAATATCACGCCTACTATCACAATACATGAATCCTAAGCAAAATTAGTAGGCAGCCTGATAATGCTGAAAACTATAATAAACATATGACACACTCCCACTTCTAACTTTTCCCGCAAAGAGCATACATGTAACAGTGGATATTAGAAAGCTAGAGATGGTGGAGGCACACCTCAATCTCGTGGCAGAGGATCCGGGTCGCCGTCGTGGGCCAAAGATGCCCAAGGAGGCTACTGGCCACAAGGGGTCATCTCATGGTCAAACATGCGGGAGATCGAGGTGACTCATGATCTGTTGGAGCATGGTATGACACTGCTCTAAAGTAGTCTCGACTCGAGTCAACCTCTGGTCCATCGATGCCTTTGTAGAGGCTAATGAACAGACAACATCCATAACACCGCATTCTCGTATCGGCTATGAACGTGATTCCCGAGAGGCCAAAGGCCGTATATGATGGGCCTAGAGCGCAGGGGCCGGGGCTGAAGCAGTGGAGGAGGAGACTGGAGGAGATATATCCGCACCGGACTCCTCTCCATCTCTACCCAGGAGCAGGATCATCTCCTCCGGGGGAATCCTCCGCTCCCATCCGCAGACTCTCCGGGGTCCCGCTCTCGGAGGAGAAAAGAAATAGGCATCACCATGGCTCGCCCAAAGACGTGACATGAGGCATCTCGATCCTCCCTTCGATGCGTGGCCTTGGTGCTCCAAGTGCTCTAGACCTGGCCTGCAAGTCGCGGTGGGCTCACTAAGGGTGATACTTCGCTCGAGCCAGCCCTCATGGTGGACTCATCTTCAATACGTAGCAAGGCCACGGTCACTAACTCAGAGGGATCAACCAGATCCTCCGAGATCCTAAGACAGCCTCGAGAATAACTCCTACGCTGGACGTGGAAGGTCAGAACGGAAGAGGTCGGGTCCGAGCGCATGGGATCAATAAGAAGCATCCGGCTGAGCCAGCTCAAGAGTAATCGCCCCGCAAGAGGTTCCTCGAGCGAGACAACGACCATCTCTCTCTCGAGCCTACTTGGAGGCCGGGCCTCGATAATCCTCTGCATCTGGTCGCACCGCCTCGCAGCCCAATGCCGCTTAAAATGTCTCGCCGCCGAGTACTCCAGTCGATCATCACATCGACCTGAGTTCAAAGTGACTCGCCTCGAGGAAGCCAGAATGGTAGAACTGGCACTACCCGGGGATAGTAGAATCGCTGGCGCTATAAACGCATAAGAGAGTAATGCCTAATCACGTGATGGAATCTCAACTCGATCAGCGACAAGGCGGATTTCTATTACGACTTCTATGAAAAATCTTTAGAGCGGAGCCTTGGCATTTCGGATAGCGCTGATTAATAAGTGGCCTCTCGATCTCGAGGCCGGGATAATTTGCATGATGAGCTCTTCTTCGTGCTGACATGATGGTTTCGCTCGATGAAGATGACTTCTTGCCCCGGGGCACGGGCTCGCTGAGGGCCGGCCTCGATCTCCTCTCGTGGCACGGGTCCCATCTGGTCCCGACATCTCTCGACCCCAGGCTCCTCGCGCATCGCCCGACCGAGCCGAACCTGAGCCTCGCTCCCCCCGCCGGGAGGCCGACCCTGACGGCCTCGCCGGACCCACCGTGCTGACCATGGTTGTAATCAGCGACTCGTGAGGCGGTGGCGCGTGGCAAGGCATGGCTCGAAAAAGAATGAGAGCACCGGCCAAACTAGGCCTAAATCGACTAAGGGGTATCAGGCAAAGGCACGGAATAGCTAACACCGGATCGTGGCACCGTCAGTACAGCTCATGCGCACTAGGCTGGGCCGCACACCAGGCGCGTGCGCAAGGGCGGCAGCAGATGTGCAACCCGGGAAGCTCGGGGACAGTGGAGGCGGCGCACGTGCCGTGGCCTACGCGCAGTGGTCGTGGCAAAGATGGGCAGCGGATTTTCGTGCAACTCGGGCTCTGGCGAAAAAGGCCATCGGAGGCCCAGTGGCCCTACCGGGAGGGAATAGAAATGAAGTGTTCGCCCTCCCCTTTGTTTAAATAGAGCTTGAAGGAGCCGAAGGGTCATCGTGGTCGATTTCGCTTATTATAGCGAAATTCAAACCCCCAAAATCCGTTCTCCTACAATAATAAAAAACTTAATTAGACCATAAAAACAACACTAAAGGGAACAAAAATAAATAAACTGACAACAAAAAAGAAAAATAAAATAATAAGAAACTTATGCTACTTAAAAGGAAAGTCGCTTAACCTGAAAAACCACTAAGAATAGCCTTAAAAAATTGAAAATCACTAATTTAAAACAAACTACAAATTATCGAGTTTAATTTGGTTTTAGAGAACACCAAACCAAATTCTCAAATTCATTGATTTACCTTAAGGAGGGTCAAAGAGGAGAAGCTCCTCAACCTTATGAAGGGCCTCGAGCTAATGCCTTGATGCTTAATTTCATTGTTGATTTTCTCTCTCTCACTGGGTGATTTGAAATACCAATTCTCTGCAAAGTGTGACTAAAGTATCTAACTCGCACTCATTTGTTTCCCATTTCCTTAAACATGTCTTGTAAATTTATGGCACTGGATTCGCGGTTACTTCAGAGAGGGTGATGAATCAACAAAAATTTATATCTTGTTCCTCCTATCATTTAGTCAAGCTACCGCAGATAGCGGTCTAGAGTTTAACACGGGATGGGCTTTTCTTGACAAATGATTTGGAGTGAAGTCAAAAATGGTGAATTTTGTTTGATTTTAAGGTTTTGGTAAAACGGTGGTAATGTGGTCAGAGATGAAAATAAAATGAATAAAAATGTAAAAGAGAACTCCCTTGAAGTGCCTGCCATCACTGATTCGGTTCTAAAGTTCCATCGAGGGGTCCCCGGGTTTATTTCCTTCGCTGGGAAATGACCTATAGTCATTTCCGAACTTCTGATTTTCATTTAGCTTTTAAAAAATTCAAACTCCTATGATTTTCCCTTTTGAAAGATGGCATTTAACGAACATTCATGGTCCCAGACAGTGAAAACCTACCTCCCGGACTCATCTTACATTAACAAATAGGAGGCAACTAATGAATATCACCGGATCTAGTATTAAGCATCCAATGAACCCTAAAAGATTGCCAAATATTGGTCGATCAAGATGCACCTAAGATTTGAACCCAGAGAGTGAAGGTTAGGAGCATAAATGCCTAAATGTGTGCGTTAAGAAAACAGAGGACAGTCAGCTACTCGAGCCCGGGTCAAAGAACCTTCTGCCTTAAGGAGGAGGAGCCTTGTAGTTAAACATCCTCCTCCGAGCCATCCCGCAGGGGTGTTCTGGGCAAACAGAAAAGTGGGAGAAAGGAAAAGAGGAACCGGAGAGAAAAACGGGTCAAAAGCTTGTTCCTGAAATTTATTGGTTTTTTAACAAAGGCTTGGCCTGGGATTTGTAGCCAACCCTTTACCATATTACAAAAATAACCTCCCAAATATTCTTACAACCCGGCAAAAAGGAAGAAAAACAAAAGAGACCAAAAAGCAAAACAAACGGCAAATAGGACCAGGCAGAACAAGCGCATGAGAGAAATTTCCAGTGCTCCACCCCTGTAGCTCCACTTTCTTTCTTGCATTTTCTCATTCTTCTTTCCTATGGTATCCGACCAGAATGCCGAGTTTGACTAATTCTTCGTGCTCAGATCGACTCCAACACCTTTGGCACGATTAGCTCAAAACCGCAAAATTTGCCAAGCAAAATGCGATCGAGGAATAGCAGGACTCCTAATGTGCAAATCTGTTAATTAGAATGGATTAGTATACAAAGCACTCAAAACCTATAATAAATAGGTCTAAAATAGCACTGGGTACTAATCAGAAGCAAAGCCAAGATTGATCGTGGGTATTATTAATGCACTAATTTGATTTAGAAATTAAAGATTAAGAAGGGCAAAGTGGATAAATGTGATAGCTGATCACTTATTAAGAGTAGATGAATCCCAATCGTAAAAGAAAAGGCAGAAATAGCGTAAAATTTTCCAGATGAGCAAAGATTTCAAATTGGCACTTTAATCAATTTCGTATAGCCAGATATTGTGAATTTTTAGCCAGGAATTATACTGCATCCACACAAACAGAGGAAAAGGTTAAGGACTGATAAAGGTGTACTATATCCGGGATTTATCCATATTTATTTAAAAGAGGAGTCATTTGATTATATGAGATGTGGTACTGGGAAAGTGAGCAAGGCAAGATTTTGCAAGAATGCTGCGTATCACTCTTATGGAGGACACTGGCAGGAGATAAAATAAATTTTACGCACTTCCAAATGATTTTATCGTCTACAATTTTAAGGACTGCTTTGAATGGGTAAAGTTGATCAATGCCAAAGGATGGGAAATATCAACAAAGGCATGATGCCCTACAAGGTATCCCCTTGCAGTAAATCGTTGATGTATGGGGAATTGATTTTATGGGCCTTTTCCAAAGCCATTTGAAATATATATATACTCCTACCGTGGATTATGTATCAAAATGGGTAATGATATTGTCCTAAGAATGATGCTAATACAACTTGTGGGTTTTTAAGAAGAAATATTCTTCGTAGATTCGGGGACACCTAACTATAATTAGTGATGGAGGAAGCTATTTTGCAACAAGGTGTTTGACAACTCATGAGCGATATATCAAATACATTATGAGCTTGGCTTTTATCATCCTCAAACAAATGGCAACAAATGCAATGTAGAAATAAAGAAAATTCTGGAAAAGACTGTGAGTTCTAGCAGGAAAGATTGGCTCCTGTGCTTGAGGGATGCATTATGGGCAATAGATCGCTTTAAACCTCATTGAATGTCCCTAAGGCTGCACTTGTCTTCGAAACTATGTCACTTCCCTCTTTGAATCGAATACGTGAGCTACGGCTTATCAAATGTACCAACTTCATTTCAAAATCAAGAAAGGAAGAGACTTCTAACCGAATGAATTGAAGAACTGAACGGGCTTATGATAATGCTAGAATATAAGCAAAGACAAGACAAAGAAATGGCATGATCAAAGGATTCTCGAGGAAAGAGTCTGCAGCTGTGGATAAGGTCTTGCCGTTTAATCGCATTAAGATTATTTCTCGGGAAATCAAATCAAAATGGAGTGGACTATATACAAAGGGTGTCGAGTACTATCTTGGAGCAAAGAACACTCAGGATCGATGCAAGGGGAAGAATTCAGCACGGGCAAGATCAAACACTATCTCGTAGGAGAAAGAACAGTGAAGAAACTCCAAATTCTGAATTGAAAGAAAGAAAGTTTTAAAACAAATGCAAATTAAATCTAAGGACTCAAATGGAGTGTACTCTCATGGAGGCAACCTATAGATATTATATTTTTTTGGGATTGAATTTTTCTATTATTACGCTGCTTTTTGAATTTTTTTTTTTTTTTAGTTCTAGCTATGATTTGTTAGAAAATTGCTAAGTTATATTAGGATTAATTTTTTTGGAATTGTTATTATAATATGCAGATGAAGAATCAAATGGCGCAGGTGAGAAGGAACAAATTCCAGGATTACTGCAGCACTTCATAGAACAGAGCAAATCGAAAAAGGGGAGTAATTTTCCCCATATAGACTCAGAAATTATCAGATACATTTTGAATTCATCAGGTGGAAATGATTAAATGGATGCCAAGAATGTGCAAATTAATACATGAAAAGCTGTCTGATCATCAAATTTAGGGCAAGTACAGACTAAGTCGTGACAAGAAATTGATGTCGCGACAGAAGTTGAGGTCGCAACTTAGTCAGTACTGAAGGAAGAACAAGGGGACAGGTCACGACCAAAATTTATGTCGTGACATCAATTGAGGTCGGGACAGAACTGCGAGGTCGCATAAAGAACCATTCCTTCAAAAGAGTGGTGAGGGTCGCGACAACTCAATTATTTCATAAAATACCTGATGTCGCAGCCCGATGATAACTTGTCTTCCCACAGTTTACTTATGTCGCGACAAACAAGAATAGGTCACAACATAAGAGACAAGATGCCGCTTGGAGCGCTTTTTAATTATGCCCTAATTTAATGATGTGACACAATCGCACTGAATTAAGGTCGAGATGCGCAAATAAATGTAGTTTTCAAAGAGCCACACACACTGAATTTGCAATCATGGAGAAACTCCTCCACTACCATCTCCATCCTTGAAGCAAATACAACCTTTCGTTTTCGTGACATTCCCTCTCGGTTTTCCATTCTTGCAACCCTAAACCCGAACTTTCCTAAGAACCTTCCGATTTCTCTCTAAATGGCGAACCTTCCAACTCTCATCCCAAATTTGAGCAAAATCATGGAGGAGAGCATCTGCATCAAAGGAGAAGTCTATCCTGAACCCGAAGCGTAGGTCACCAGCCATTTAACAACTGTGGAGTTCAACAAGATGAAGCAAATGTGAGGAAGAAGGGAAAAGGAAAAGCAACAAGAAGAACAGGAAGATCAGCCTGTCTTCAGAAGAAGCTTTCCGTCTGGAAAAGCACTATAGCCGAGTGCTGATCGGTGGTGGAGAGAGGTTTCAAACTAACTCCATCTCACCGCTCAAGGAATTGATAGAGCAATGCGGTGAGAATTCCGCAAACATCAAAAGTCTGTTATGCAGCAGCCATTCCAGAGAATTTTACTAAATCTGTTGGGAGGAAGAGAACTCATGAGCCGAGGAGTCTCAGCTTATGGAGCAAAGACTATTAATGAGATGTGGCGGGATGGAAGGATTAAAATTGATCAAAATTCAAGAATATGAACAACTCCTAAATCCACGAGGAGCCTGCGAAAATTCAATGCACGGTAAAGGGGCAAAGTGGAAGAAAGGAAAAGGAGAGCAAAAGACCCCCTGAAAGGTGAGATTTGACAGAGGAGGTGGTAAGGTGTGGTTCTATTTTATCATCTATTATGGTCCCTACTAAGCACGTCCCGCATTAAGAGAACAAGAAGCAATCCTCTCTATGCCATATCAAGGGATACAAGATTGATGCTGAACATTTATTGAAAATTTATAATGAGGTATCGCGAAGGTAATAAACGGGGCTTGATTCTCACCAAAGAACCATCATCACAAGGTTATATTAGGCTGTGAAGGGAAACACTAAGAAGAAGAAGAATGCCTTGAATGTCACCACTACTCCCGACAAGGAGTGCTAAGGGGCCAAAGTGAACTAAAAAGAAAAAGGGGGGTCATAGTAGAAACAGATTCAAAAGATGAAATGAAAATGCAAACACAGAAGAAGACACTTTTCCGTGGCAAAAGGTGGAGAAGAAAATCTAGAAGCACATCAAGTGTGGGATACTTTTATGTTTCAGAGGATAGAGAGCAAGAAGATGTGGTCCCATAGATTTCCTAACCCACCGCCTCTCCCCAATAAGGAACAAAGAGTTTCAGAACCGAGAAAGCCTATGGCTTCCAGGCAAGAATCAAATAATGGAAATGCTCGGCCTAATCTTTGTAAGAGTACGAAGAAAGAGAAGAGAAATGGAACTCCAAAGAAAAGTTCGCAGAAGAGGCTTAAGAAAGAATTGAAGAGAAGGGATCAACATTGTAAAGAAGAGATGAACAAAAAGAGAAGAAGTACACAAGCTAAGATGAAAAAGAGATCAACAATGGAAGAAGAGATGAGCAGAAGGAGGAGGAGACAAAAAAGACCTGAGCAAAGCAAGAGGAGGAAATTTAAAAAGGAATGAAGAAAGATCAAGATCTACTCAAGAACTTAAAGCTAAGCCATGAATAATTTACAAATAAATCGCATGATCACGATTCTCAACTTCAAACTCATAAGAATATGGATGCGTACTTCAAGAAGCAAAAGACTAAGGAGCAGATCAAGGGATCCAAGTTCCTATAGCTACTCAATGTCTGGTGATTTTGAAAAGAAGACATGATGTAGGATCAAGAGCTTGATGATAAGGATGCTTACAGAAGAAAGGTTTCGCTTGAAAATTTGGATTTGATTAATAAATAATCTTCTTTCTCAAATTTAAGACTAAATGGAACGCATAAACTAAATACATCGCACGAGACAAGATGATCTCTCGACAAAAGATCGATCTTTACAAATGAATCGATCCTCAAGAGCAGATCGAAGGGAGAATGTCAAGAAGAAGAAGAGAACAGAAATGAAATTTCCTAAATTCAATCCTAACTGATACTTTGATCCGGGATCCCCAAACATATTTACTTCCATCAAAAAAGAAAATAGACTTCCATTGATTTAATCCTTCTTCCTCTTCCCTATCATACTGAACTGCATTACATCATGTAATAAAACAAGAAAATTTGTGAAAAGGAAATGTTTGTTTATTTTCGTAGTTACTTGTGTTTTTACTTTTGTTTGACTTGTTGGGAAAATAAGACATCAGATTTAGTTCAAGAATGGAAATGTTGGAAATGTCATAATCTGAACTAGCTAAAGCAGTTGATCAGAGATAACTCAATACAAATAAGTACAAAATCAGTGGTACAACAAAAGGAAATCGAATTAGAACATTTACTGCTCAATAGATTCAATGAAGGTAAAATTGGAAAATTGGTTGTTGCTGATAGAACAAAATACTAGCTGAAAATAAATAAGATACAAAGGAATAAGTACAAGTCGTCTCAAGAAATAATACATTGGTCAACAAAACTTATAAACTTTTGAGAGGAATTAGGAACATCTTCTATGGAATTCAGGATTTTAGATCCAATACCCTAGAACTATTACTATCGATTGGAGGCTAAATCCCAGGTGAAAACAAATCAAATGTGAAATTATAAGAGGCCATCCTGCAACTTGAGCCTTTTTAAGCTCTACCCTCAAAATATGCTTAAGCATATTCTCTAGTTCCCGATTTGAGCCAAATAGTTTTTAGTTCTTCAACAAACAAATAATTGAAACTGAAATTCCCCTTCCTTGCAATAAACCTGTAGTAAAGAACCCAAATTATCCGCCAATTTTAAAAGTTTAAAAGATAAAGGAAGAAACAAGCTCGGGGAATCATTCCCATTTTGACAAGAAGGCTGGTTGCATAAAGAAGGTAAGCTAGTGAAATAAGGAATAAGTTTTGTCTTCAGGGCCTATTTCCTTGAACAATTAAGCTCGTAGGGTGTTTTAACACCTAGTTACACCCTAATGCCAACTCGGTATGGGAGTTACAGCCCAAAGTTCTAAGAGTAATGCTTCCAAGAAGACAAAACATTGCACTATTCCAAATCATGAGAAGTAAAGGCAAAAGAGCAAAGAACAGCAAATCATTTCTTAAATCAAGTACATATGGAAAGTGAGATTCCATGTTAATTCAAAAAGAGGGAATCAGCCGAGATTAAGGAGAATCAGAAGGAACAAAGAAGAAAATGAAGAAAGTCGAGGCAACAATGTAGAGACAAGATGGAAACGTAATTCTACAACCTATAATTTTTCCATTATCTACCCAATACCTAGGGCCTAACAACAACATTACAAGCCTCGAAAAGACCCTGATCAGCTCGGGCGTTGAATTCTACTCTTGCCACAGCGGAGATCAACAGGAAAACAAGCATGGACTTTGATAAACAACCCCAAGAAACTCAAGATCAACTAAGTTCAACAGAAGTCGAAAAGGATTGATGATCGCACACACGTAACAAGACTGTTAAATAAACTATTTAAATACATTATTTATCAAAATCTTGTGATGTATACACTTAAACATGTTCTCGCATCAAACCTAAATTTGAAACAATAAGATATCTCTAATTCCATATCGTATGGTGGAATTGAGAAAGAATGTGAATAAATCGTAAAATGTCCTTAAATTTTCTTGCTTATTTGTTCGAGACAAACAATTTCTTCTTTCTTTCGTCAGATGCACTTAAGTTCAGAATTTGATGAGTCCAAAACTCAGATTTTTAATACATTTTCTCAGTTTCTAATGAGAATAATGATGAATTGTTCGTTAAAATCGATAATTGAATAAAATTCCAATTCTGCAGAAAATACAAATAAACTCCAAATTTTGAAGTAAAATCATCATAAGAAATCAAATGCACTTTAAGTCAAACTGAACCTAAGTCAGACAGAAGTGCGCTTATCAATTCCAAGTCACGACCAACAAATTCGCTTTCAAGAAACTCAAGAGTGAATAAGTGAAGTCAGACCGCGTATGAAGTCGAGACAAAAATACGACTCGTCGAGAATAAAAGAAGCAATTAAATGAAGAAGTTCGAAATTCGTCAGAACATCATTGCGACGCGACACCAAATGGAGATAAATGACGCCGTGGATACCACCATAAGGTCGCGGGACAAGGAGTCGAATTCTCACCAAGCCACAAGAATGCCTTCTCTTCTCAAGCAAAGGAAGTCGCAACTAATTTTGAAAGAAAGGACTCGATGTCACGACTCGACAAGAATGAAGAATAAACACCAAGGTCGCAACATAAACTCCAAATCGCATCGATCAGAACTAATGAAGAAGTAGAGCAAGATGTCGCACACCATTTCGAGGTCGCCGATTGCACTGGAAAGCTTAAGAAGAGACACAGGCTCGTGACACTAATTAGAAGTTGCAACAAAAGATTTTCAAAGAGGCTGAACATAGAAGTCGCGACAGTTAGAACAGATAGAGACATCAAACACTGAATCAGAAGATGTCGCGACGTCCTTTAGTGGTCGCGACATCAGTTGAAGTAAAGGTGAAGTCACGACGTCCTTTAGTGGTCGCTACATCGCTTACAATGAAAGAAGATCACGTCCTTCAAAGGGTCGCCACATCCGCTGTGCGGACGGTGGCGCTGACAGCCTAAAGAGTCGCACGCCTACGTAAGAATGGAGGTCGCGACATCATTTAGTCAGTTCACATCATACCCAAGAGATGTCAAGACAAGTCACCGACACAAGTAGTTCCACGACATCAAAAGAGCTCATAAGCATAACATTAGTCGCGACAGATGATCAAGTAGCAACTCAAAAGAGGTACTCATGGGCGCGTAGCGAGATGTCGCGACGCCATTCACCGTCGCGACATCGATCCAAGGGTGTTAAAGCAAGTTGCAAACCAGATAAAGCTTCCGCTACGCATCGCAACGTAAAAAACGGTCGCCACGTGATGATCGAAAGCCGCGACTTCAAAAGAGATCACAATGCGTAAAGATGAAGTCGCTGACGTATGATCGTCACGGCACCAGAACGTACCCAAAATGCGTGAAAGATGAAGTCGCGACGTATGCCTGAAGTCACACACCCCGCACGTACCAATAAGTGAATGCTAGGAAGTCGCGACGCAAAGAGAGGTCATGATGATTACGCGAAGGTCGACAAACAAATGGAGTCATGTATACGAACAAAACAATGGGCGCTATTTTGAAATCCACAAATAGTGCATCGGGGTTAGGCCCAACTTCCAACTCCTATAAATAATGCTGTACTGCTTAGTGAAAGAAAGCAATTTCGCGCCACAAAGAGAAGTCCGGTAAACAAGGCTCGTGGTAGTTTAATTTAATTCTTTATTTTTCTTGTTTTTCGTTATTTTTAGATTAGATTAGAGTAGATTGTTATTTCTTTTCAATTGATCCGGATGATGGGCCGCTGCCGTCAAATTTAATGTTAATTTCTTCAAATTATCAACGGTCGTTCGTTTCAAGTCCAAACAAATTTGAATCAAACTCCGGCCGATCTACAAGAGTTCTTTTGATCAAGGAGCTACCGTTAGTGTAATGAAGTAATTTAGAAACCCAACTTCCGTTGAATTTACGCTGTCGTTAGAATTTATCTTTTCTCGCGTAAATTTATCGTAGTCCACCCGAACTTCGACTGAATTCTGCTTAACTGCTTTGCTTATCGTTGTACTCGATCCAAATACAAGGTCCTATACCCGTAATGTGGATTGCTTCATGCTCGATTTCCAGAGGCCCTCTGAAAGTGCACAGAAGGCATTCCCGAGAGTTTCAACAACATCCACGCATGCCAACCTACCATTGGGATCTAATGGCTCTCAGAAATTCTAATCGATAAATCTTCTTCTCACTTGAAACCGAGAATGAAAGCCATCGACTTATCAATTAAAATGAGTAGAGAGGGTTCACTCATTCAACAAGAAGTCTTAACTGTGGTTTGAAGGATCTAATCATGAAAGAAATGAATTGTTCCACTCGGAGGATGAGAAACCAAGTGATGGTAAACCAATGTTTAGCCTTTGGGCGGTCCTTAGGAGCTGGTTGTTACACCATGTTCCGGTATGAAGTATTGAAAGAAAAATACCCATAACAAGGCAACTCGACAAAAGTAGTTATCTAACCTCCTGCATTCGAGAGAAACAAGGAAGATTAGATGATGGAGTCATGTCGCCATGAGAGATCCATGGCATTACTCCTCTCCTTTAGACTCGACTAACCAAGTTCACGAAGTAAAGCTACCCCAGTAGTTCATGTGAATGATGTTTCACAACAAAGCTGTATTTTCAATGCCCCTAAAACTAATCGATGTATCTATTTCTTTAATTTCTTTATTCTAGTTTAAGCATTATTTCATTTTTGTTCTAGTTTCATATATCGTTATCTTTCATTATTTTCAAGGTTGCTAGGAATATATCAATTGCAAAATCATAGTCTAAATAGTATAGAGCTCGAGTAGGTCGGTAGCTGATTTTGAATTCTCGAGATTCCCTCTGTGGGATCGATATCTCGGGACTTAAATCAATTTTATTACTTGTTCGATCCGGGACTTTTGCGTAATCATGGATCAAAAACTAGGAAGAAATTTATTCAGTCTTAAGGAAACCATTTTTTAATCGTGATAATTGCAAAGAAATATAATTAACAAGTTTCATGGCATTATTGCTGATTAGACAATACTTTGGGTAATAGTATCATAAATTTTGTATAGTCTCGTCCAAAGAAATACTATCATGGCACCAATGGTTGATTTTTCAAAACCGTATGATCATGCTTATAAATCATCAACCACCTGAGTATCTATACTCTGCTTCTGCACTTGTAGCTTAACACCTGTGCCTGGCACGGTGCTCTGGCCAGGAAGGACCTGGCTCTGCATCACCTAGGTGGAAGGGCCTAGGCACACTTCACTCCACCTTTTCCGATAACTATGGTGGAATTGACCTAGGTCGCCATCACCATAATTTGGTTAGAGCCTTAACCTTATATACCCTCGTACGCGCACGCCTCCTTTAAATGCCATGGATGCATGACTCCACGCTGTTTCCACTGTGCAAAACTAAAATGCATATATGATATCCTAACTCCACCGCACGCATTTTAATACCTTTCGATCGGGTTTGCTCGCTGTAACTAGGATTTTAGTTAAATTCGTTTTCACAAATATTCTCTTTGTTCGTTGCATTTAATAAAATGGTTTACAATTCAAAACCATTTACTTGCTTGCTTGCTTGAAAAATGGTTTAATAATTCAAAACCATTTTTTGTTTACATGCTCTTTGAATTATGGTTTTTCAATTTAAAACCATTCGCTTATTTGTTGCTATTAAAATGGTTTAATAATTCAAAACCATTAACTTATTTGCTTCGCTTGCTTCAAAAATGGCTTTACAACTCAAAACCATTAAATACCAAAGGTAAAATGTCATTTTTATAATAATAATACACTAGTATTTGAGAAAATAGTTTAGAACACTAATCTTTCTCGCTTACTTCAAACTCGAGCACACAGTTCCGTCACTCGCCTTGCTTTTTAACCTACACACTCAAACGAATACGGCAAATATTAATCTCCTACGTGATCATAATTTTTAACGCATTCTAGCATTTAGTCATACTCAACTGGGCTATTCTTACTACAGGTACGCCACGCTTTTCACGAGTTCCAATCTTATTTCAACCTTTAATCATTTAATAAGGTTCCTATGTTAACTAGTGTATGAATTTAAGCTTAATTCATACAAAAATACAAACATCATATTTCCAAGTACACTTGTACCCACACCTCACTCCCACTCCCACAAGTCGTATTCTCACAAGTGTAAATTTCCAAGAGCGCTTCGACTGCACCTATACGTCAAGCCGCAGGTGTACCGCACACTTCCGTACTGCATTCTAAGATGCCCGAATTCCGCTCGTGATTTGCTATTTTTGCTCACTCTTGACACCATTTCTTCATATAACTTCCCCATTCCTTAATAGCTTCAAGAATTATCATGGAAATCATCTAAAACAACTTCATAACACTTCGAATCGGGTGATTTGGAACTCATACCACAAAACCCTGTAAAATCCTATGAATTCACCCAAAGGTCCATCAATTCTAAAATCATATAATTATGATGATTCATGTTTATCTTCTACCAATTGGGGTTTTACCCACATAACTCAATGAAAATTCAGTGGCTCGGGGTGACCTCTCTCCAAAACCCTAGATAAAGGACCAACTATTCTCCGCTGAAACCATACTAAACCCTGACATCAAAAGACCCATGATTCCAAGGCAAAAACATACCTGATTTTTGGTCTTCTTCTCCTTCTCCTTCTTCTTCCTCTTCTTCCTCTTCTTTTCTCTCTTCTCCTCACCAAACGTGAAACCCTAAATTTTTTGAGACCAAATGAGCTTTTAATTTTTTTGTCTGGTCTCACCTCTTTTATATTCTAATATTTACCTTAATCGCCATTAAGTCCTTCATCCTTTTAATTTTTGCAAATCAACTATTTTATTTGTATTATGGCCCAACTCTACTCTATTTAATGATTTTCATATCCTTTTTGTGGAATACAATTTAACCCTTATAGTACCACACTGGTTCATAATTTTATCATTTCATATTTTCATATCCAAGATACCACAATGTGACACTTGTGCTCAGATAATGCCTTGCGCTTCATGTACTCAGACACTCTCTCAGACATGGTGTTACAAAAATCCTCCTCTTAGAACATTTCTCTCACACGAAATGAACAAACTAAACCCAAAAGAAAGGAAAGAAAATAGACTTCATCTGGAAATACACCAGGTACCGATGACATCCGAGCCTCTGCTCCCAAGTAGCCGCCCCTCTCATGATTCTTCCATAAGACTTAACTAATTACTTTACCCTCAACACCCGTTCCTCAGGATCACAATCTGCAACTCTGCTCCCTCATGTCAAGGTCCTAATACGAATGACCGTCAGCTTCCTCAATACATGAAGGATCCTGATATATTTCTCAACATCGATATATACATGGAATGTATCATGAATCCTTGATAACTTCGGGTAATCTCCAACTTGTAAGCCACTGGTCCCACCTTGCTCACAATCTCATAAGGTCCTATATATCTTAGACTAAGCTTGCCTCGCTTCCCGAATCTCAACACACCTTTCTAAGGAGAAATCTTCAAAAAGACTCCGTCACCTATCTCAAACTGCAAGTCTCTACGACGGTTGTCCGCATAACTTTTCTATCTATATCTTGCTATCTTTAAGTTATCACGAACAACTTTCTCCTTTTCTGAAGTGATCTGCACTAGTTCAAGGCCTACTAGTCTTCTCTCACCAACCTTATCCCAGCACACTGGAGTCCTACATTTCCTACCATACAGTGCCTCAAATGGAGCCATTTCTATACTGGCATGATAGCTATTATTGTAGGCAAACTCCATTAGTGCCAAGTGAGTATCCCAACTCCCCTTGAATTCCATTACACAAGCTCTCAGCATATCCTCCAACGTCTGAATAAATCTCTTATGACCGACTCATCCGTCTGAGGATGAAATGTCAGGCCGAAATGTAAAGTGGAAGTACCTTAACGCCGCTTTGGTAACCAGCTAAAACCTGATGTGAACCTCGTCCTGGGATCCGAAACTATCAAACTGAACCCCATGAAGTCTCAACACATTCCCATCCGCATACAACTGGCCAATCCTTCTAAGGAATCCTCAACATTAACTCGGTAGAAATGAGTGCACTTCACAATCGATCAACTGTCACCCAAATAGCATCATGTCACCGAAGTCCGTGGAAGACACCTGTCAAATCCATAGTAATCTTTTCCCCATTTCCATACCGGGAATGTGGAGTAATCAGGGATCTTCCCCGCCGGCCTCCTCTCGATGCTCGCTTTTACCTCGTTGACAAAGTTAGGCACCTGTAAAACAAACTCGCGATCTCTTTCTTCATCCCATTCCAATTAGCACGTTCTTTCAAAGTTCTATACATCTTCGGGTATCACCTGGATGCATAGCATATGCATGAATGTGCTTCCTTTATAACGTCTCTCTTCACCGCCCATACTCCGCACACACATTCTCCGAATCTTTCACTATCATGCCATCATCTCTAATTTGAAACTCTCGCTTTCTTTCCTCTTTTTCTATCTCTTCCTTAAGCTTAATTATCTCGTGGATCTCGCGATCAGCCTTCGCTTAGAATTGATCCACCAGGAGTTTTTAGCTCTAACATAAAATGTGGCTAATAAGGCCCTAATCCTCAACCCCAATATCACCCCTAAAGCTCTCGACCACCAATAGCTGAAGATAACCTGATCCTCATGTGAGACAAAGAACTCGGTCGTTTACTCAAGGCATCTCACAACATCGCTTTTCCTCGATGGTACCCGATACTACGTCGTAGTCCTTAATCAACTCAAGCCATCTTCTTTGCCCTCAGTTTAACTTTTGGTGAAAATATATATCACCAAGACTCTATGATCCGTATGATTCTACAAGGAACACCATATAAGTAAGGTCTCCATATTTTCAGGGCAAACATGACTGCTGCAAGCTCTAAGTCGTGTGTCGAGTAATTCTCCTCATGCTTCTTTAGTTGTCTAGAGGCATATGCAATCACCCTATCATTCTGCATCAAAACACAACCAAGGCCTTGCCTGGAAGCATCACTATAAACCACAAAACCATCTCTCCTATCGGGTAGCTAGAACCTGAGTCAAGTCAATCTACTCTTCAACTCTTCAAACTCACGACAAGAATCACGCAATCATACTGACATCTTCCCCTCGCGCCTTTGTCAATGGCTATTTATCTCTGAGAACCCTCAACAAACTTCCTATACCGCTAAACCAAGGAAGCTTCTAACCTCTCGACATACATTCTTTTGGTGGTTTCCAATTTACCACCGCTATATTTTATTGATCTACACTCACCCTCAACGAGATCATACGACTCCAGGAATGCTACTTTGTCAAGCCAAACCACACTGGGTCAACTCGCATATAACCGCTCTCCCTTGTAGTCTCAACACAACTCAGTGCCTCGAATGTTCCTCTAACTACCCGAATACACTAGGATATCATCAATAAAAATATGACTTAACCTATCCAAATACTACCGAATACCCGGTTCATCAACCATAAACGCCGGGTTTCGAGCATTACCAAACCAAATGGCATCACCAAAACTCATAATGCTCCAGAAGGTGTCCTAAATGTGCGCCTTTGCATATCACTCTCATGCACTTCCTCAATCGATGATACCCCGACCTCAAGTTCATCTCGAATATACCGAGACCTCGAGTTGATCAAATAATCCCATCGATCCTGTGGAAAGGATACTGGACGCGTATGGTAACTCCTATTCACCGCCCTCGTAATCTATACACAACCGCAGAAACTCCCATCTTTCTTTTCAATAAGAGAACTCGAGCTCCCCAATGGGATATGCTCTACAATGAATCCCTTACTAACACCCTTCTAACCGAGCCTTAAGCTCTAACTCGCAGAGCCATCCTATAAGCGAGGAATGGAATACCTACCCCTGATCAAATCAATGGTGAACTCCACCTCTCTTCCTCGGAGGTAATCCCGCAATATCATCCTCGGAATACATCCTGGGAACTCTAACAACTCGGAATCTCATCCAATATAGTCCCCTCCTTCCCGTCTCCCACCACATGCTTTGATAACCCGACAGACCCCATGCCAGATCCTCCTCACACGACACAGGAGATCATATCAAGATAACCTCTTACGTATTCCTCTGAACTTTACCTCCAATTTCCCTGGCCTATGCAACTTTACTTCCTTTTTATAACAATCTAATGTGGCTCTATGGCGAGAAAGCCAATCCATACCGAGAACCACATCAAAATCCTTCATATCTAAAGATACAAGATCCGCTGGGAACTCTTGTCCCCCAATCAGAACTCTATTATCTCCGACTCACTGTCTGACGAAAAACTGATCTCCAACCGGGAAGGAAACTCCTGCACGACCCCAATGGCCGGGTCTCTATCCGAAAACGACCTAAGAATGGCTTCGATGCAATGAAAGCCGTAGCCCCGGGTCCACTAATGCATATGCATCATGTGATCAAGGATAGAAATAATACAGTACACATCCGAGTCGCATCTCGCATCTGGCCAGTCACAAAGATATACTCCGTCCGAAAAAGTGGGCTCATTCAGATCCCCGCACCTACTCCTTCCTCTACCATGGTCAGCTTTTACTCGCGGGCCGGCTACCGGCCCTCTTCTCGGGAAACCTCTCCTCGAAGACTCTAAGGCTCATCTCTGTCGGGGTAGCTAAAGGCCGGCTACCGATGTCTCTACACCAATCACCTCGAGGGCACTTCAATGAAACGGCCTCTCGGCCAGCTGAAACACCCTCAGATCAATCTCTTACACTCCCATGGTGTCGCTCCACACATGTGACATGGGCCAGAGGAATATCTGGCGCCACTCATTTGAAGAACCAGGGGCCCCACCGATCCCCACAGATAGCTCCCCACCCGCACCTCGACCCCTATAACCTCCTCGCCTTTCTTTTCTTCTCAATTGCATCAGTTCTAGAGCTCATAAAGTGCCCCCAGCACCTCTTACTCTACTTTCCTGCCTACTCCGACATAGTCAGAAGACTTTCTCTCAACTCGCGCAGCGGCCCCAACTAAGTCCCCAACCCACAGGAGGAACACCGGGAGCAACGACTCGATCCTGTCAGAGTCCCCACACAACCTTGCACTTCAGACATCATCCGCTTGAATATAGGGAACCAATCTAACTAATTCCGAGAACTTCTTCTCATATTCTGACACTGACATGTTCTTCTGCTCTAATTTGAAGAACCTCAATTTCAATCCTACGGCTTTCGAGGAAAGAACCCCATCGCTGAACTCTCACTGAATTGGTCCCATGATATGCCATCGAATACCTCCTCCTTCCATGGCATCCCACTCAACTCAGCATGCTCTCCATTAAAACTCGAAACAAGACTCTTGCTCATCCTCAGAAATTTCATAACTCCATAAACCTTATTTACTCCTGGCTTCCAAATGCATAACCAAAGCTACTTTCCGGATCACCACCGCATCATATGGCTTGGCCTTAGTTTCATACTCCCATTCGACCCCTGCCTGCAACTCTAGGTGGCGAGTGTCATGACCCGACCGGTCGCTATGGCTACTATATGCGCACCGTGCCACTCGCTTCACCGTAAATAATCCCGCACTCAGCCCTCCGGTGGCCCCACATCCACTCGACCGTCGTTAGAGGTCGATTCGCAGGCTGTGAGTGGAACCTATCACGTGCTCATCCCTCTGTGCATTGCAGAAGCCCTGAACCTCTGAATAACTCTCCTAGATCTAATCTCTTACGTCCCCTTCCCGACATAGTGCCGTATTTTAAAAATCAATTGTTTAATACTTTGAATCACATGATATATGTACTTTCGAGTTTGAACATGGTAATGCCACTACTTATGTTCGATACCAATTGTGTGTACCATATCTCCTCAATTCTTAGGTTATTTGGTTTACTTCCGTCTGATATCAACTGACACACCCTACCCTTACTACCACAAAGCGTGGCTTCGCCACCCACGTGGAAAATCCTCAAATTACTAATTTAACGACTAGAACTCTTGGTGAAGCGGCCGTGATTGGCCGCTTAAACCCTCGATAAAATTTTTTCTTTCTTTTTTCCAACTCAGGATTTGGTAAAATTCGGGCAATGCAGAAACTCCTCGACAAAGATGACGACCGTGATATAAGATAATTCCAAATCAGATAATAATAACTTATTACACATTTTTCCAAATATGGCAACCAACAATATTCTACATTTTCACAAAACTACACTATGTACATTATTATGTTCTGAATATACAATTCAAAGTGTATCCTTACAAAATAATTTTAATTACAAGATCAGACAAATGTCGAAAACTTAATCTCGTCTCCAATGGTCCGAGTGCCCACAGACTGAAAATAGTTTTAAAATACAAAAATAATGAGCTAAACGAGTTTGGGTGGAGTGTATGCATTATAAATGTTTCGCTTTAAAACATCTTAAAATCAGAACACTTTCTTTATGTAATATTTTCCGTAAGCCTGCTTCGTTTAATTTTAAAGTTTCTAAAACTTTCTATACTTGTAAGCTTGCTTTTAAAAGTTTCTAAAAAACTTTTCATAATTCCTCGCTTGCTTGCTTTGTTTTCGCTTCTTTTAAAAGCTTATAAAACTCTTTCTCACCCTCTTGTCATTGTTTACCTTGCTTGCTTTAAAAAGTTTATAATACTTTATAAACTCCTCGCTTTTAAAAATGTATAAAACATTTCTCAGTCTTCGCTTTAAAAAGTTTCTAAAACTTTTTATAAACATGGGAGCCTAGCTCAACTGCAAGATGCTTAAAAATAAAACGGAGCCCGGGCTCTAATCGCTTGTTTTCGAAATCACCACGGAGCTCCGGGCTCAACCTCGATCGTTAAATATAAACTGAGCCCGTGGCTCAACCGCTTTCTTTTTAAATCTCACTTAAGCCCGCTACCGTGCACCAATGGTCGATTTTTCAACCAGACGATCACGCTTTATAAATCATCAACCACTGGGGAGGCCTATACTTGCTTCAATACCCTAGTGAACACTCCGAGCCCGGCACCACCGCTGCTGGAAGCGGATTCTGTCCGTATCACCTAAAGCGGAAGGTCCGCGACACTTCACTCCACCTTTTCCGATAAATATGGTGGAATCGACTTCCAGTCGCCATCACCATAATTTGCTGTAGCTCTTAACCTTATATACTCTTGTATCGCAAGCTACGCCTCCCTTTAAATGCCATGATGCATGACTCGCTATCACACTCGCAAAACTAAATGCATGTATGATATCCTAACCTCCGCACGACTAGAATACCTCCGACCGGTTCGCTTTGCTTAGAACTAAAGGATTTTAGTTGGGCCCGCTTTCACAAATATTCTCTGCCGCTTGCTTACCGAAAAATGTCATAATTCAAAGTTTCATTTACTATTAAGTCGCTTGAAACATGGTTTAATAATCAAACCATTGTTTGTTTACTTCTGTTTTTGAATTATGGTTTTTCAATTTAAAACCATTTGCTTATTTGCTTGCTTCGTTTGAAAATGGTTTACTAATTCAAAACCATTTTCTTATTTGTTTCGTTTACCAAAAATGGTTTATAACTCAAAACCATTAAATACCAGCCAGAAACGCTTTTTATAATAATAACACTAGTATTCAGAAAATAGGTTTAGAACACTCACCTTTTCTTGCTTACTAAACTCGAGCACAATTCCACAATTTCGCTTCGCTTAGCCTACACACTCAAATCGACACGCGAATATTAATCTCCCATTTAATCATACAATTTTTAACGTATTTCCAGCATTTAGTCACACTAATCTCGCTTCCGCCGTACTGGCAAGGTACGCTACGTTTCAATGAGTTCCAATCTTATTTGAACCCTTTCTTTAATCATTTAATAAGGTTCCTATGCTAATCTGTATGAATCTAAGCTTTAATTATACAAAATACAACATTCTGCATTTTAAGCACACCTGCACAGATAATCTTAACCCGTACCCCAGACAGCCTATTCTGGCTGTGGGTGTGCACTAAGATACTTCCAGACGACACGCAGACAAAATTTCTGAATGGCCACTTGTTATTTTTGCCCACTTTTGATACCATTTCTCTTCATATAACTTCCCCATTCCTTAATACCTCAAGAATTATCATGGAAATCATCTAAAACAACTTCATAACACTTGAATTGGTAATTTGGAACTCATACCACAAAACCTCAGTAAAAATCCCATGAATTCACCCAAAGGTCCATCAATTCTTCTAAAAAGTCACATATAATTATGATGATTCCATGTTTATTTTCTACCAATTGGGGTTTTACCCACATAACCTCAACAAAAATCTAGGGTTTGGGTGACCTCTTCCAAAACCCTAGACAAAGGATCAACTATTCTCCATGGAAATCCATACCAAAACCCTAGACATCAAAAGACCCATGATTCCAAGGCAAAAACATACTTTGATTTTGGTGCTTCTTCTCGCTTCTCCTTCTCCTTCTCCTTCCTCTTCTTCTTCTTCATTGCACTTCCTCTCTTTTTTCTCACAAGCGTGAACTAGCTTTTGTGAGACCAAAATGAGGCTTTTTAATTTTTTTGGCTTTTATCTCTCCTCTTTTATATTCTAATATTTACCTTAATCGCCATTAAGTCCTTCATCCTTTTAATTTTTGCAAATCAACTTATTTTATTTGTATTGTAGCCCAACTCTACTCATTTAATGATTACTATATCCTTTTGTGAATACAATTTAACCCTTGTGCTAGTACCACATTCCCTAGGGTTCATAAATTTTTATCATTCATATTTTCATATCCAAGATACCTGATGTGACACTTGGTGCTCGTATCGCCCTACGAGTTTCATATGCTTGTACACTTTCTCGGAATGAGGGCGTTACAACCACCACCTCACCCATCATCCCTCTCCTTTGTCCCTCCATCCCTATGCATGTTGTAGTTGTACTTCCCTCCATGCAATGGTTTGTACAAATCCACGCAAATGTGACACATGTTTATATCGATTCTTTAGCAAAACCTGAAATTTGTAATTTTTTAAAGAAAAGATAAAGGATAATAATTGTCGGAGGAATGGTGCAAGGAAGCCTAGAAAATTCTCTCTAGATCTCGGATGACGAAATGGATTAAGCCGTTAAATTCGTCTCGTAAATTTAGTGATCTGAAAAGTTTAATTGAATTAAGAATAGCGAATATTTGAGCGATTTTTTGGGTGATAAGCGAGTCAGTGACAGGGGGCGAGATTTTACGAAAGCCTGGAAGCGAAATGGCTTGAGCTAAGTTCATTTAAAATAAAGTGAGCTAAAATAAATAAAAATTTTAGGGCGAAATGGACACCCAGAATGAGGCCCGATATGAGTCATGTATTCAAATATGCATGTGTCAAATAAAGATAAAAAGATAAAACGAAAACAAAAGAAAAGTGAGGAAAAGCGGTGAGACAGGCAGAAGGAGAGAGAGTTATTTTAATTTGTTTTTCTCTTCGCTTTTCTCTAAGATATACGGAAATTGGACTGTAGGTTTTTGTCGGAGAAAGAGACAAAGTTCATTTCTGTGACTGAGAGAGCTACTTGGCGTGAACACAAAAATCTTAGTTTGTCAAACTCACGGTAGGGAATTTTCCTACTTGTGTTATTTCTATCCTAAAGGCTATTTAATGGCTTGGGATTGGCTTAGAGGCCATGAAAGGCCGTAAATTTCAGTCTCAAAATTTTTTGGGTGTGTGAAATTTTAGGAATTTTGAGATTGTTCAAACGGTCAGACTAAAACCCAGAATTGTTTAGGATGATTGGTTAAAATTTCGGAATTTGTTTTAGATAGTGAGACGGGATTTTCGGAATTGTTTCGGACAGTCGGGACTTGGATTCGAGGTTTGGTTTTGATCCCAGACATTCGGGTTTGTCGTGTGTTTTGGTATCCGCGATGGTCGGTGACGAATCGTGAAGAACGAGAGGTGCCTTTGTTGTATATGAGTCCGGATTTTGCCATTTTGTAATATTATTGCTTGATCCAAATAATATGTAATTAATGAAAGATAACATGTTAATATATATTATTGATGTATTAACGTCAGTTATGGATGTATAAATTATATGTAAAGATTCTAATTGTCCATGGTGTATTAATGTTTCATGCACTCATATCTTCACTACAACATGAGAGAGAATGTGACATCATGATTTCATATGAGATCACATGCGTCAGTGGAGTACTGGGTGCATGAATGCTTTATTATTCATTTCATTCTGAGTGAATGGTGATGAAACTACGGAAATGGGACAGCGTCTAATCAGAACTCAACATGCTATAAAATAATAATATGAATAAATCTGATGTGTTTGGAATTTGAGGAAACAATTAGTGGTCCCTCCTAGGGTGAATGACCCAAATTTTATTGGTGGGACATATGGATCTGTTGATGATTATTTGAGAGTATGGGAAAAAAAATTTAAAGCGAGAGCATGCGGTGAGACAAAATTTGATAAGAATAAACACTAGAGATTTGTTAAGTTAAGTGGGAGGTTATTAATGGTTTAAGTCATTTGATTTAATGCAATGGCTGGTTTCTGCTCCCCAGAAGTGGGTGTGAGTGGTTAGGACTCGGGTTGTGGGCATGAGAGTCTATATGTATGACATAGAAACATTCCATAGGATTGCATTGTTTATGAATATGGTTTCATGTTATATAAATCATTTGTGTTGCATTTTCATTTTGAGGAGTAGCCTTATGGAAGAAATTTTCTCTTGGTCATTGCTCCACCCATTCATGGACCTCTTTTTGAATCAGAGGTGTCTGAGGAGCAGCATCAAGGCAGACATTGATTATGAAGAAGGTCGACATGTAGTGCCAATGATGTACTATCAAAAGTATTATATGTAAAAAAAATTATAGTCAAGTTCTTTGGACTCATTGTATAAATAGTCGATTATGTAGTCATGATAAGAGATTATTGATCGGATCTGTGGGTGTCATGCATTAATTTTCTGTGCAGTTTAATATGATGAATGATTAGTGAGGGATTATTGAGGTGGTGTCAGGTAAAACTATATTAGAACAGGTTAGTTTTAATATATGTATAATCTAAAGTGTTTGATTAAATCTTATGATTATTCACCTCACAGTTATCTTTAGGTAGGAAACCTTGAACGAAAGACTGCCACTCGATTTTGTGAAACGGTCGATAATGGTTTGTATGTAGTATCGAGTAACCGAAATCAGGAGTTCAGGGTTGATGGGTGATCAATGGGACCCAGGGATAGGGGTGTCGACATAGTATCAAAAATATAGAATTATCCGACCACAGGCTTGAGGCCGTGACCAGCAGCGTCATTGGTGAAGTGATACCAGGCGTTATAGTTTGGTATATCAGAGTTTAGATACCACGGGCCTCTAGGAGTTCAGGACGAGTTTGAACCACACACACACCAGTATGTTTTCATGTTTATTCAGGATATCATGTTCCATGTTGTGATTAAGTAGGTGTGTATTACACATTAAGACTTATACGGTATGATGTATGTGGGAAATGTGATTCGCGTGATTGTTGGCAGAAAATTATATGCATGGCACGCCGTCGTACCATGGAAAAAAATTGAGTGCTCAAGATTGAGACTATAACGAGGTTGAAGTGATGAACGATAAATAAAAGTGGTTGTGATATTTGCCGGTGTTGAAACGATTGAGTCATGGTTGATCAGTCCCAATGATTGGCATGTTATTACCCCATTGGCAGAGTCATTAATCAGGTTTGTTCGTTTACGAGCGTGTGGATGGCAGATGAGATGAGACGTAGAAGTGAATCCGCGAGTTGTAGGTGGGACACCACCTGTTTTGACTAACGCCTTCATTGTTGAGGCCTGTTCAGGCTGCCAGTTCTTGTATTTGCCTGAACTAGTGCGGCCCGGTGACTCGGGGAGGATCGGTAACCTCTAGAGGTTTAAGTCACATCATCCTCGGCGTTTACAAGGGAGGGGATCAGTGGTCAACGGACGTTGGTTCAATGATTGAAAGTATTGGAGCTATGGATGTTACATCAGTGCAGTGAATCAGTGGCTAGTTAATTTGAAATTGAGTTCAAGTGTGGTGGACCCAGGTTCAAGACCTCTAGGGATTTAGAGCATGGCTTAGCGAGTTCCATGACTCTTTTATGGAGCAAGTGTTATCAGGTAAGGCCCAGGAACCCTGGAAATTGAAGCATGAACAATGTGGTGATGGGTACATGTGGAGATTCACCGAGTTGTACGTTTTGGTGATGACTGTGCGTACCATGAACATGACTCAGGTCGGAGATTCGAATGGGCCCGAAGTTGTCCATTAGAGGCAAGATTAGCGGACCTCAGCCTACAAGACATGGACTCTATGGTCAGGATGGCTCTGGCCATAGAGAGATGAAGCGCACGGTGCGTTTGGATCAGGTGACGATTGGGAAGAGGAGAGGAGGATCAACCTTCACCGAAGTTTGGGGAAGAGACGAAGGACTTACGTCACGAGCACCAGGTACAAGGCCGACCGAGTCGTTGACATGCTTCTATTTCCATCATCGCAGGCACATAAAGAAAAGTTGTCCACAAAGGTGAGGATCCCGAGTTATGGGGGCGGTGTGATTCCCAGTCATCAGTGGGGCAGGAGTGTGAACCTGATTTGTTCCTTCTCCTTGAGTGCGGGCGGAGGACTGAGTATCGGTCTCGAGTCATCTTTGCATAGGTGCCTTCGGCTACCTGAATGGGATAGAGGCTGGGAGTGTAGATTAGAGGTCAGGCTAAGGCTTCTGGCGATGCTTGAGGGCTACAGAAGGTTCTATCTTTGTGTGTCATGAGGCTGAGCTTATACAGATGAAGATTACGATATGAAATAGTTAATCTCACAAGGTGTTGTTTAAGTCGGATCGACATATTCTGTTTATTCTTTATAATGTGAGAAAAGTTGGGCTTAGAGGTTGAACCTTGGAAAGATGTTTGTATGTGATTCTCTAGGAACTAGGGTGGTGTGAATCAGATATGTCGGGTTGTGAGTGGAGATCTTAGGAGTTCTCACTATGGACTGAAGTGTCATGGACATATGGGTTTGAGATCATCTTAGGATGGAGTGGTTGTGGCCTGGGTTGTCATTGGTTGTAATGGCAGGTGGGTTCTGCTTTGCACGGTGTCTTAAGTTCATTTAAGAGGAGAAAGCATGTGCTGCGGTATTGCGACTCCAGTGATGGGCGGTTGATGTGTTGGCTAACGAAGCCTTACGCGAAGGCCGGGTAGAGCGAGTGAATCCTGGTGTTGTAAACCATGGATCTTTCAGGGTGCTGGGTTGCCATGAGATGTGGGCTTTATCGTAGGTGCCCCGCGCACGATACGTCGCGCATTTCTGGCTCTCGCGGTGCATCGATTGAATTACAGAACAAGTCCAGCTACAAAATTGTTGGACAAGGGTTTTATTAGACCGAGCACTTCACCGCGGGCACTCAGTTCTGTTTTACTAGGAAAGTGAAATATTTGATGGAACCAGCACATTTGAAGGCATTCATAGGGTGAGGCTTACTACGGCTCCTATTACGATAGTCTGAAGCAGGACGGAAACTGCGATGTCTTGTGATGCCGCTAGATAAGGCCCAGGATGTCTGATCGATGCGGGGGTTGTAACATGGTTCAGACGGCTAAGAGACAGGTAGAATTACCATGATTCGAGTTGGCCATAGATCTTTGCTAAGATTTGGCACCTTCATCATTGTGGTGATGGCGGTTGAGGTATTTGGGACCACCAGTGCAGGGTGTAATCTTTACTGCGGACCTCAGCATGAGGAAATGCGGATGGATGGAGTAATAGGAGGTTAAACTACTTCATGTTCATCTTGGTAAAGCAAATGTAGTGGGCGATGCGCTGGTCTGAAGTCCACGGGAGTATTGTACAGTCATAGCTTCCGGGTGGCAAATAACAGAGCTGGCCAGACAGTTTAAATTTCAGTCTGAGTGATCACTTCAGAGGGAGTGCGAGTTTCAGTGCGCCGTCTATTCCTACGGCGTTGAATTGGAGTCGGGGTGAGGTTGAATATCTCAATCCATCAGATCGATCTTGTCAGTACGGGTGGCCAAAAAGTTAAACCATCACCACGGATGGTAGTCTTCGGTGAAGACCGAGTTGTGGTTCCCGGTGGACGTTGAGGAAGTCCTCGGGGAGTTCCACTTTGCTCTCGTTTTTCTTTATTGCATCGGGTGGCATGAATATGTATCGGGATGTGTAGTAGTGTTATTAGGCGGATGACTGTAGTTCGGAGATTTTGTTAATGTTTCAGTGTGTCGTGGGGTAAAAGTGTTGTGGAGTAAAACAGTCACCTCCGGCCATTAGAGGTAGTGGAGTGGAGGTGGGAGCATGTCATGATGGATTTTGTGACCCGCGCACGGACACGTGGGGCATGATATGGATTTATAATTGGACCGACTCACTAAGTCGGCACACTTTCTAGTGGTGCGGATGACCTTCACACTGGAGGAGTGCATGATTGTATATTTGTGAGATTGTAGTTCCACTTGGAGTACCAATCTATATCGTATGAACGAGGATCCTAGATTTGCTGCCTTTTGGAAAGTTAAAGGCCTGAGACACGAGTGATGATGATCACAGCATTTCATCCTTAACGGATGGTTCGTGGGAAGGACCATACAACTTTAGAGGACATGCTGCATGTGTCACGGATCAAAGAACAGTGGAAGACATTTACCATGAGTGAGTTGCCTATCTTTCTTGATTTATGGTAGTATTTAAGACAAACCTCTTAGTGCCTTGTAGCAGGAGGCCATGTGGTCACCGTCTATTGGTTAAAGATGGGAGAGTGTTCCATCGCTGGTTGGATCTGATTAGAACACCTTTGAGAAGGTGGGTTGATTTGAAACGCCTTCTTCTTTGCTCGGAGCGAGACGGAAAAGCTCTGACGACGAGAAGGCGTCGACCTGAGGGTGGTGGGTGATCACGTCTTCTTGGGGTGATAAGATGGAGTGGTTGGATTCGACAGCGAGGGAAGCTAGCTCTAAGTATATCGGGCTCTTGATTTTCAGAGAGGGGTGGACATGAGTATGGTTCAGTTTCTGTAGGGTTTATCAGTGTCCTGGGTGTTCAAATCTTGGTAGCAGAAAATACCACCTGATCAGCTCTTGTGGTGGATTGGGGAGGGTGTGTTGACACTGATGGGATTGTGAGGAGGACCGGTGTGTATCTTGGATAGTCGAATCAGGTTTTGGCGCGGGCAATACGATTACTAAAGTGTTATGTGTTTTGAGGAATGGAAGAAGCAGCATGGAACACGAGGGCATGATGCGCCACTATCTTTCTTATTTGAGATGAGTGGCATGGTCTAATATTTGGCATTAAAATATTAATATATAGTGTTTGTAATATTAACTGGTATGTGTGAATTTTGGGACTGAATTCTCTTAAAGGAAAATGTAAAGCTGGAAAATTGTAATTCAAGAAAAATAAATAAGGATAATAATAATAATATGGTGTCATAATGGTTTAGGAAGCCTAGAAAATTCTCTAGTCTGGATGATAAATGAATTAACTATTAATTTCGTGAAAGTTTAGTGATCTTGAAGTTAAGTGAGTCTGAGACAAACGGCATCAGCCACTGTTACGGGTGATAAGCGTCGGTGACTTCGGATGAGATTTTTTGAAAATCTCGGAAGTCGAGGAAATGGCTTGAGTTATATTTCATTAAATAAATTGAACTGAAAATAAATAAAATTTTTTAGGGTAAGCAATTCAGTTGATATATAGTCATGTATTCAAAATAATAATAATAATAATAATAATAATAATAATAATAATAATAATAATAATAATAAAGATAAAAAACGAAAAAGGCAAAGTCAGCAGGCATTATGGAAGAGCAAGGAGAGAGTTATTTTAATTTTTCTCTTGGCTTCTCTACAAGATCTACAAAAATCGGACCAGTAGGTTTTCGATTTGGGAAGTAAGATGCAAAGTTAATATCTGGCGAGCTACACTTGGCGCAAAATCTTGGAGTTCGTCAAACTCCAGTGGGTACCCTACTTGTATTTCTTTAAAGGATATTTAATGACTTAGGATTGTTGAAACCATGAAAGGCTGCCAGTTTGATCTAAAATTTTGGACTAGATTGTGAATTTTAAGGAGATTTTGAATGTTTTGAAGACGATCAGGGCTATTTTGGACTTTGGATGATTCAGGTTAAAATTTAGATGTTTGGACGATTCTGGACAGATTACAGGCTGTTTAGATAGTCAGAACAGTTCGAGGTTTGGTTTTGATCCAGGTGATGTCTTCGGGTTTATGGTGTGTTTTGGTATCCACCGGTAATTCGGTGGCGACATTGAAAGGACCGAGAATTTTTATTGTATATAGGTCGAATTTGGGCCATTTGTGTGTTATTGCGATGAATAATATCTGCGGTGTGAAGAATAACATGTTAATACACGCTATTTGATGTATTAACGTGGATTGCATGGATGTAAATTATATGTAAAATTATAATTGCCATGGTGTATTAATGTTTCATACTTAGCACTCCATATACATGTGGCATGAAGGAGAATACATGTATGTGTTTCTTGGTCTGTCGTGGCAGTGAGTGTGGAGTTTTTGTGTTTGTTAACAGCATTCTTGGAAATGAGTGGTGAGCTCGGAAATGGAGACGGCGTCAAGAAATCGAGACTCACGGTTGTATAATATGTAGGTAAATCACGATGCCCAGCCCTCCTTGGCACGTGTCCACTCCTGGTCTCGGGTTTGTTTCTGTCCCAAAATCATTTATTTCTTTTCAGTTCAATTCATTTATTGAACATTTTAGCCCAGCTCATTTCTAACCAGAGATTTTAGAAAGTAAAATCTGGACAAGAATATTAACTCACCACCGAAAATTCGTAAAAATTTAGACGGTATTATAATTCAATAGAGACTTTTTCAAGGATTACTAGATTTCGTAAGGCAAGTCCAACAGCGTAGTCAGTTTAGTGTTTAGGATCTAGAATTTTGGGCTTCCCTATGACATTTTATTATTTTATTATTTTCCATTTTAGAAAAATTAGATTTTTTTCAGTTTCATGAAAAATTAGATGATTAATATAAAAATAAATAAATAGGTATTTATTCAAACTATTTCAAACAACGTTAGTACCTTCTTCTTTTTTTGAAAAAATTATATAATTATGATATTTTAGTTTTCTTTGTATTAAAAATATTAGTTATTATAGTTATTTAAGTTTATAGAAGTCCATAATATTTATAAAGTCATAAAAGTCATCAATATCTACATTAAGTCAACAAAATAAAGTCTATAAAAGCCATCTATACATTTTACAACTTTGTAAAATTCTATAAATTATATAAAAAATTTTCAAAGATCATAAAGATCTTTTAAAATAAAGTCAATAGAAAGTCATTCATACATTTACAAACTCTACAAAGTGATGCAGGGGATGAGGGTGTCACTACCGATGTGATTGAAGGTGTCGCAAGAGGTGTTACTGATGAAGTTGTTGAATATGTTTTTGAAAATGTGACACCCCAAAATCCGACGGTAAATTGACAACCCGTCAACGCTCGGAATACCTGTGGGTATAAAAAAATACATGCTAGAACTAGTTCGTTCCTAGCATCTTTACAAGAAATAGTTCAGAAACTGACATGGCTTTTCTTCACAATTGCGGCCTCAAGTGAGCGTGGTCTAGCCCAGACCATGCTCCCTGTACCTGAAGTGGGGTCCCATAAAGGGTGAGCTGCTTGGAGTAGAGAATAATTCCTACAAAGACCTCCGCTAATTCATTTTCACAAATATTCATAACATTTCACATTCACATTCTATTAAGAACATGCAATTCTATATGGAATCCTACATGCCATGACATGAAATGAGATGCAAGGCTCATTATGTACCATGCGCTAGTCCTCGATGACTCCCTCGCTGGCCGCTAAGCCCATGTGTGATAAATCATCATTTTGGATGAACATCCAATGATCATTTTCAAAACAAATTTCATTTGTTTATAAACCAAAAGATTTTTGGATGATACATCCCAATGATCATTTTATATTCAAAACCATGCGCCTTTTTGTGGGTAGCGGTAAACCTAGACACTTTTACAGTCTTTCACCGTTGGGGACTATGTCTAACCATAATTGGCGGGTCTTTCACCCGAGGGGGAATCTATCCATTCTTATTGATACCCATCACATATTTTCTTTACCATTTTAATCAATCGTGCGACTCTATGAGACGTTGTCCCATTCTAAGCAGGCCACTGGTCAGGCACTAAGCAACAGTTGATTCAATATTATTGCATCACACCCATTTATTGAGTATTATGCCTTGCAGTGGTATGTAGCTGGATGTTATATCATGTGCATTGTAGTGAATCACCCCACAATGATTAAACTTCAATCCACACCTTGCAGTTGTCGTGGACAATCACATCATATATGACCATGTCATTAAATTATACATAATATATCATACAAGCATATATTAACATTTACATTCAACATATCATTCTATGATCAAACATTGACACACACAACCAAAGCCATGCATAATGGCCATTGCACATAACAATTTATCACATGTCAATATATTAGAACACACATATTGACATCCAAACATATCACTCTTAGTCAAGCAATGACACACTCAAACAAGTCATACAATGGCCCCTGAATCAAGCATAATAGGGACCACGAGAATAGTTAGACTCGATTAAAAACTAGTCCCCTACGGTCCAGCGGACACAAGCGTTAAACAACCTAAGGCATGGCGATCTGGGAAATGGACTATAACTTGAGGTTTACAGGTCTAATTTGGGTGATTCAAAGCCCCATCATGAGACTACTCGATGCTCTTGGGGGGGGGAAAAACTAGTCAACTTCCCTCTTCCCAATAAGTAAATCAGTCCAAAATCTGGGCCGGTGTATGGGGTGAAAACGAGGTAACTGTAGTCCATAAATGGACCATAACTCTAGTTATAGAGGTCAATTTGGGTGATTCAGCAACTAACATCAGTTAAATTTAGGTAGCTACAATGTATCCATAGAAGGAAACTGAGTCAATATCTGTTTGTCTAGGCAATCAATCTCAAAAATCTAGGCGTTGTGATTCTTTGCATGCATGTCAATACAATAGAACACTTGGTAAAACAATCAAATTTTCAGTAAATATGTGAGCACCAAATGCCATCCACCAGCATATGGTCAGATTCTAGACTCAAAGAGCTTTCCATAGAGTCCAAGAACATTCGAATCAAAGTTCAGACGAGAAGATATGGTCGTTTAAAGTTGGAGGCTAAAAGGGGTGCAAGGGCTACACAATTTCGTACCCGAGGCTGCAGTTTTGAAACCCATATGGGTAGCTATTGTACACCAAATTTTGACCTAAAACAACTCCTTAAACATGCCTAAACCTGTCCTAAGTAAAACCACAAAACCGGCCACCAAAATCGTCTGAATTAAATCCACAAAACATGCCATAACAGCACAAAAACTATCCTAACCTCAAATTTCAAAATTAGCTTCAAAACAATCCCATTCAGCCCAAAGGTAGGAACAAAATCAAAATATGAAGAACCTTTACTCCTTGGGGAGTGCGTAGTAGAAACCGCAGGGAAGACTCAAACAATTTCCTAACCCGAAACTCTATTTTCTCCCCCAAATCTCTTGGATATTCTGAAATCCCATTTTGGTGCCTACGTAGCCCCCTCGTTGAGGCGATGAACTATAGTTCTTAGCCCGGGACGACCTGGCACCACGAAACTGAATCACCCAAGGAAGCCTCCCTCTCTCTCTCTTTCCTTCTCTTTCTCTCTCTAACGTTTCAAAAATCTTATTTTAGGAGATATTTTCCCAAAATTCAAATATTTTTCCTATTTATACACACTGCGGTCACGTCGCACTACTTCTGTCCTTAATTTTGTTCTCGTCCATTTTCAATTCTCGAAACAATTTATTTCATCCCGCTTCAAGTTCAAATTATCTTATATGAACTTTCTTTAAACTATTACCTAACTTTCGAAATTTTCTCAAAAATCTCGTTTTTAGGTTTCAACAGCTACCTGTCGCCCCGAAAAACGTGAACATTCCGACTATCTCGGAATTTGACAAAATTTTCCTGGGTAACTAGATTTCGCTAGATGAATCCAATGGTAAGGTCCATTTCCTCATCCGAGATCTAGAAAACTTTCCAAGATTTCAACTTGTACTATAGCTGCAATTTACCGTTTTGCCATTTTTCAGAAAATTTTTAATTTACCAGGGTTTTACACAATTGATGATAACCGGTATGGAGATCTATCTTGGATTAGACCTACGACCCTCTCAACTGATCAAATAAATCATCAATCCTCGGCAAAGGATACCGATTCTTGATCGTAACCCTGTTCAACTGTCGATAGTCTACGCACAGTCGAAAGGTCTTGTCCTTATTATTAGCAAACAAAACCGGAGCTCCCCAAGGTAAAGTGCTCTGTCTAATGAAACCCTTGTCCAATAATTCCTGTATCTTGACCTTAAGTTCCTGCAACTCAACCGGCGCCATCCTATGCAGAATCATAGAATGGGGAGCATTGGCAAAGCAGGTGTAACTCGAAGGATAAAGTCTACATCCCTTCATGGTATCCTAATACCAGTTCATCCCAAAGCATATCCCTGATTCACAAACTACCATAGACTCCAAACCCCGTTTTCACCTCGTCTCCTCCGTGCAAGGCTTGCTACCTAACCCATCAATTGTTTATGCCACCTGAAGTCGTACACGGTCTGGGGTAAAGCACCGTGCTTATCTCCTTGAAACACAACACAAACACCGTCCTATGTGTATGCGAATCTCGCACGACAATCAATGATCACTAGCGGTGTCGCCAACCGCCCATCCTGCTGATGATACATCAAACTCCGACATGTCCATGACCCTTAGGTCCACAGTGAATAGGATTCCAAAGATCTCTAACTCACAATCTTGATATATCATATCAACACTCACCTTAGTTCCTAGGAGAGAGCTTACACACAACAACTTTTCCAAGGTCTCAACCTCTAAGTCCAATTCTTTCACACATGATGCAACAATGAATGAATGCGATGCACTAGAATCAAATAGTACCCTTGCCCAAAGGCGAGATAGCATAAACATACCTTGTATAACCGACTGATCTGTTAGTTTATGGTGTAATGACGTAGACACGCCCCTAGGTCCCTGAAGTCCCGGCCTATGAGCCCTGTCCCCGATCTCAACCCATACTCTGGCCTCTCTATCCTGTATGTGAAATAATAGGTGTTTGTGTAGCACCCTAGGACTAATACTGTCTTCCCTGGCCCATGGTGGGGTAGGGAGGAACAAATTGGGATTCAAGATGTCCTTAATTAATGAATGGGACCTGGTGTCCCATAACTCAGGATCCCCCGCCTCCCGAGGCAAAATCCCGCCCAAAGTGTCCACAGGCTGGTGGCACTCGGAAACAATAATTTCACTCCTAGCCGGGGTTAGAAGCCCGTATGCCTCCCATCTTGGGATGACTGATCCTGGCCTTAGCCCTAGGAGCCAAGGCCTTGTCTTGGAGATCCTCGTGGAATGGAAGTCCTCTTCCTCTTTCCCGAGCTAGAAGAAAACTGGTTCTCCTTCCTATTTCCACTAACACCGCATCCCGGATGCTCTTTGCTTCATCAATCTCTCTCTCGATGGCCATAGCTGTCAGAACTATAGAGTCCATATCTTGTAGGAGAAGTCCCATAATCTTGCCCCGTATGGACAGTTTCAGATCATCCTCAAACATCCTCACTTTGGCCATATATGTGGCCACGTAATCGTCCGTGATACGTGCTAACTAAGTGAATTTAGCCACGTATTGTAGTACTGTCATGGCTCCCTGTCTCAACTCTAGAAACTCCTGAGCCTTGGCATGTCTAGTAGATACTGGGAAAAACTTGCCCATGAAGAGCTCTCTGAATTCTCCCATGTCATTGCTCCAAGTTCCTCGAGGTCTAAACCTAACTCTACTCATACTTGGGATTCACCTTCAAATGGAACATAGCTGGGATCTTATCTTTTACAACATCGAAGGCATCTCCATAGCCTCCAATATCTTCTCAATCTGTTGGAACCAATGGTTAGCCACCATTGGATCCCCCCCTTCCATAAATGTTAGGGGATGATGTGCTTTAAACCTCTAGAGGTTAATCGACCCTCCCTAACCCCCAACTGCACTAGCCTGTGCAATAGTGGCAACTATAGCGCCCATAGCCCCATAAAGGCCCCAGGCCAAAAACAAGGGTGGTTGGCTATTGCCCGCTGATCACCTTTACGCCTCTGGCCCCCGACTTGCCATCTACACATGTCAATTAGCAAGATGATAATTCTTTTTCCTTAGTGATACATCATGTCAACCACTATTAATTATCAGTTCCTGAACTATCATGCTCATTTATTTTCCGAACGCCTAAGGTTATGTTCTCCAACCCTAGTGTTCTTCATTTTCTATATAACCTATCATGCATATAATCCACATAATATGTAACCCATATTATGTAACACAATCATCACACGACGATTCACAAGAATGCACGATGAATACTTTGATACCAAGCTATGACGCTTATATCAGACATCGAGCCCTAGGCATTCATAACCTAAGCTCCATACTATAACCGCATGTACTAAATCCATGCCCACCAAGCCCTAGGTACTTGTATACCTAAGCCTCGATACTAAGTCAGATGCCCCAAAAACCTCGAGGGTCCCGCTGACAAACCCACAATGCACCTAATTATGGGTATCGTGATATCTCGATACCACTATATCATGTCCCATTCATAGGGATCAATTCATGCATATATATTTTAGAAAAATATACAAATTTATCAAAACAGTTCATAAGAGTTCGAGTTACAACTCTCTTATATACAAAATATTACATGTAAAATCTAGTTTTTTTTTTTTTTTTTTACAAAAAGGTTTCTCAAAGCCATAGTTCGACTTTCTTCACACTTGCGGTCCCGGATGAGGGTCAGCCGCTTGTACATAACCTACACCGAAATCCGGTCCCACAACTGCGAGCAATGCCCGCAAGGATAACCCTATGCGGCTACTTCCCAACTAAGTGCACATGCACTGCCATGTTCACACAATAATACACACATCAACATTCCAATAAAGAATATGTCAATTCTACATGGAATCCTACATGCCATGAAATGAGATGAGACTCATCATGCCCTATGTCCCGAGTCCTCACTGACTCCCTCACACATGCTTATGCAAAGTGTGAAAAGTCGTCAGTCTGGATGACATCCAATGATTATTTTCAAAACCAATTTCATTTGTTTATAAACCAAATCCATGTTATTTTTTGTGGGTAGCGAATTTTTGGTGTCTCAACGCGGGCTCTGCAAACCCAGACACGCCACGCCTTCACCCACGTAATTTAGCGCCCGATCATAATTGGTGGGTTTTTCACCCGAGGAGGGATCTATCCCTTCTTGTTGATACCCGACACATATTTCCTGCCATGCAAACTGCCACTCAGTTGACGCGTCCCAATATCAGCCCACCTAATCAGAACGCATTTCCAAAAATACTCTAGAATTTGTATAATAATTTTATTATATATTCTCGAGTATGAATCGAGTCAAACCCTGGGCTTCCTAAAATTTGATGAACTAATAAATCGAGAAATGTAAATTGGAAAGTGTGAGCATATGATTTGAATATTATATACTAAAATGAGAAAGTGATCGAACCCGAAAATAAACCCAAGTGAAAAAGGGCAAATGCGAAAATTTCTAAAATGAGGACCTAAGGGTCAAATGATAGCTTAAATGCTAAAGTGAAATAAAGAGTTAGAATGCCAAAAATGGAAAATGGGATTAATTGGGTGGCCAAACAAGGCCTTATGAAGATTTAGTGACTTAAGACCAAAAAGGTGGAAAATGAGAAATGAAAATAGGGTGGAAGGCCAAACATGGCCTTACACTTAAGAGGGATATTAAAAGACCAAAAGTGGTCAAAAGGGAGCTCATTTTAGCCTCTCGCTGAGAAGAAGAGAGAGGAGAAAAAAGGAGAAATAGCTAGGGGTTTGCAAGAGATCAAGTTTTGATGGTTTGCTTCCCATTTCTTGCTCCTAAGAGATCAAGCAACCTACAAGAAGATATTTGAAGAGGCTAAGGTAAGAAGATCAAACCCTAACCTCATATTTTTTGTGATTTTCGATTCCAGGAAAAAGCCCCCAACTTGGGTAAAGGGATTTCTTCTTGATCCAACCCACTTTTAGAGTTGTTTAAGATGGATTCCATGGTAGGATGTGAGATCTATGAGTTTAGATAAAGAAATGTTTATTTTTGTGGGAAAAAAATGGTGAAAACTGCCATTTATGGGCAGAACACAAGCGTTGGTACCGGTACCACGAATGGGTATCGGTACCCATGGTGCATTTTGGTACAGAAGAGAAGTGGTACCGGTACCACTCAAAGTGGTACTAGTACCTGAAGACATTTTTGGTACAGAAGAGAAGTGGTACCGGTACCACTTACCCAATCAACAGTGAGGAACTGGTATCAGTACCAGTCAAAGTGGTACCGGTACCACTACTTCCAACTGCCCTGTTTTTGCATATTTTGCACCGTTAAGTCCCGTATTCATGCACCGATTGTTAGGGACCCTAAGAAATGATTAATGGGGGTTCAAATAAGGATAGAACTAAGTGAAAACATATCGCATTCCCGCCGCCGAGGCGAGCGAATACTGGAAAGCGCATTCTCAGGTTCCAACTCAAGACTGTTAATGAAAATAAACTTGTAATTCACTAAAATTGTTTAGCAATTATTTATCCACTAAGAGTGGTGTGATTGTTATTGACTAGGGACGGGTGATGATCACCTAACCTAAGACTGAGATCGAAGATAAGGAAGCTAGATCCGACAGCTTCGGTTTGTTCTTTGACTTTATTCTTATTTCAAGTATTTTGGTAGTTTACCAAGTAACTATGAAATGAGTACATGAAGAGTATATGAAATGAGTGCATGAATGGAGATATAAATGAGTATATGAAATAAGTACATAGATTGAGTATATCTTTTTGAAAAGATATTACGAAAGTGAATATGGAATTGAAATGTGATATTTGGAAACTCAATGAATTGGAATGATATATCGAATGAACCGCCTCGACGGATGTACCAATCGTACATCCGTCAAATGGCTAGCACCCCGAAATTATCCAATGTCCCACTTGGCGGGATGCACCAATCTACATCCGTCATGATAGCGTATGGCATTGAAGAAATGTCCCACTTGGCAAGATGCACTAATCGGCATCCGTCATGATGGCGTATGCCATTTAAGTGATACCACATGTCGGGGTGCACCAAACGACATCCGCTGCGATGGGAGATCGAATTGTTAAATGCAAGCATTACTACCGAATGATAATAAAGGCGGATTCATTAAACTAACCGCCGTAAATGAATTGAATACCAAAGTGAAATAACCAACATTGACGAGTGTAAATGAGATTTTTAAGGATATGCTTAAATCTCATAAATTGAATTGTGAAATGAATTGTTGCATAGAAAATGCATGTTGTGATATAGTAAATGATTTGGAAATTGAAAGCATGCAAAAATGAATAGCATGAGTATATGTTGATATAATAGGCATGGTTTAATGTTAAATTACTTATTACATTGAATATTAGAATAGAATCAGTATAGAACCACTAAGCATTTAAAATGTTAGTATAGTTTTTATCTATGCCAGGTTTCGAAAATGTGAGCAGCAGACGAGATCATGAAGCGCAGAGTCATAAAGCAAGTTGCGGCGTATAAGTGTATACCCTGCCATATGCATATCATTTCCTTTTTGAACATGGGATATTTTGTGAACAAAGAGTTGATGAGCTTAAAAGTCATCCATTTTCAGTCCATTTTTCTGATTGATTTCTATCTAAAAAAGACTTGGCTTATGTGCAAAATGTTGAATAATCTCAACAACCGCTAAGGCAAAGAAATTCAAGAGAAAGAGGATATCGTAAAAGAAAAGGAGCGTAAACCGGGTTGAGCAGAATGACACGAACACCGGATCAACATGCTGCAATGCAGAGAAGTGTGCACGAGAAAGGATCCGTTGTAGCGACGACTTGACAAGAATGAAGAATCATCAAGGTCGCAACCACAAAACTCCGCCGCGACATAAGGGCAATCGGAAGGCGTAACGAGCAAATGCGAACAGAAACTCCAAGTCAGACAACTATAAATTAATGAAGAACAAGATATAATGTCGCAACACAATTTCGAGGTCGCGACAGAATTGAAGGCCGAGCAGTAGACATGGAGGTTGTGACACCGAATAGAAGTCGCGACATAAGATTTTCAAGAGACAGAAATTGAGGTTCGATGTCATTCAGCGGTCGCGACATCGTACCAGAAGGAATTGCGGCGTTGCGACGCCATTTCGCAGCGGTCGCGACATCAGATCCAGCATTAAGGTCGCGACGCCATTCAGCCGGTCGCGAAGCACGCTGCACTGGCGGTCGACGCCATTCCGGCCGGGTCGCGACATCGCTTGCAGGAATTAAGGTCGCAACGCCATTTAGCTGGGCCGCGACATCGCCATAAGGAAAGAAGATCATGACGCCATCGAAGCGGTCGCGACATCGCTATATAAAGGTCGCGACATCATTTAGCTGTCACACGATCGGATCTGGGGCGATGCCAAAGGCAAGTCGCACTAAATAAAAGCTTCGCGACGAGTTTGGTGATTAAATCGAGACGGCTAAAGAACGCAGGTCGCCGGTTATTAACAAAACCAAATGGGCTAGCGAATAAGAAATCCACAAGGAGGTGCATCGGGTTAGGCCCAACTTCAGAACCCGAGTAAATACACAACCAAGTATCGGCGAAAGCAATTTCCTACGCTCAAAAAGAGAGATTCGGGTAGCCAAGGCTCGTATTTTAATTTTCTTTTTCTTCGCTTTTGTTTTTATTTTAGATTAGCTTTTGTTATTTCGCTCAATTTCGGTCTGACGTTAGCCAAGTAAAGTAGAAGCTCGAATGCGTAATTCTATTTCTTTCAAATTACTTCTCGGATTGTTTGAATTCCGCACAAATTTTTGGCCCGGATTTCCAAGCCCGATTTACAGTGGTTTACTTGACCAGCAAGCCATCAGAGGGTGTAATCTGGGTTGATTTAGAACCCACCTTCCATCAATGTACTCGTTGTCGAAATTATCTTTCCCGCAGAAATTTATCATAAGCTATTAAACTATCGCTTTGTAAATCTACTTGCCAGGTTTTGAGTATTCCGTAATTGATCCCAATGTAAGCGCCTTATACCCATAATGTATCGCCTCATTGCTCGATTTCAGGAGGCCTCCTGGACACACGAGAAGGCAATCCTGAGAGTGATGAACACTTTCTAAAAGGGTATGCGAATTTGATAATGGTGATCTAATGAGCTCTGTGAATTTAAATCGATAAATCTTCTTCTCACTTGAAATCGAGAATGAGTTGAATTATTTATCCATTTAAACAAGCAGAGTTCACTCTCGATTCGAATAAAGACGCTCAATCCCGGTTAGCAAGGATCTAATCAAGGAGATGAACTGTTCTAATTTGAGGAAGGGAAACCAAGAAAGTGTAAACCCATGCTAAGGACTGCGTATTAGCTATGTTTTAAAAATTCCAAGGTTCTCGGGTATTAAGTATTGAAAAGAAAACAACTGCAACAAGGCAACCTAGATTAAAAGTAGTCATCTAATCCTCTGTCTTCGAAAGAAACATGGAAGATTAGATGATGAACAGTGGCGTATGGAGAGATCCAACTGCACTATCATATTCCTTGGACAGGTTTTAAATCTGTGGTTCATGGAGCAAAGTTTCAGTGCAATCTGCAGGAATTGATGTTCACAATAGCAGTATTTTCAATGATACCTTTAAAAGATAACTGTGCAATCTAAATTTGTTATTTTTAAATTTTCAGTTTTAATTCATTTTGTTATTAATTCACATATCTTAGGCTTTTTACATTTCAAGGTTTGCAAAGCTGATTCCAATTGCCTATCAGAGTCCAAATAGTATAGAGTTTGAGTAGTCAGGGTAGTTGATTGAGAATTCTTGAGATCTCTGTGGGATCGATATTTGGACTTAAATCCACCTTATTACTTGTTCCGACCGCACACTTGCAAAGATCCTCGGATCAAAACCATAAAGAAAATGATTTACTCTAAGAAACCCAGCTTTTATTCAAGATAATAGATAATGGAACACAAACAAACAAGTTTCATGGCATTATTGCTCGGGATTAGATAATAGTCCTTTTGTGATAACGTCACAAATTTGTATAGGTGTTTTGATCCATCATCATCAACACAGAAAGAGGTGAACAAGTTTTTAGCGCCGTTGCCGGGGATCGAAAGAATTTAGTGAATCAATATTCAGACCAAAAAGCGAAATACTAATTTGGACATAATTTAGAAAAAGAAAATGGCATCAAAAACATGATTCAACAAAGCAGAGTTTAGCAAGCTATTGAAATTTTTGCAGAGCTTTTCATACTAAATACAATTTTTGGTATTATCGACTCCATTTGATCCTTCGTGATATTATAATTTCGTGGAGTTAATTCATGCACAGGAAGCAGGAGCTTGAATTTATTGCCATACTAGACACCGAGATCGAAAGAACACTTAGAGGATCAAGAAAGGTTAAGAGTGCGTAAATAGCAGACGGGCAGATTTAAAGATCGACAGGCAAGCCAACCAGACTCAAGAGCGTATACCTCAAGAGCGAGACACTATGGAGGACTTTCTGGAGACCAGTTATCCAAGAAGAATACTGCAAAGTGAGACAGCCAGTGATAGATGCTAACAATTTTGAGCTCAAGCCAATTTCGATCACCATGGTTCAACAACTAATTCACAGTCACTCCTCCGAAGATCCCCAACGAACACTGGGACTCGCTTGAGAATGGCCAATACGCTAAATTGAATGGTGTGAGACCGTGGTTATTAAGTCAGCTTGTTTCCATTCTCTTTGGGTGATATTGCTACATCATGGTTTGACTCACTACCATGCTGGATATGTTACTGCTACATGGGAAGAGTCGATGGAAGCTTAATTCGGGCAGATTCTTCCTCCATCCTCAATCTCAAAGAAGAGGGGAAATTACTACTTTCAAACAAGGTGAAGATGAGAGTCTATATAACTCGCTTGGGAGAGATACAAGAGGTCACATGAAGAGATGTCCCATGCACGATGCACTGGCGACACACAATGGACATCTTCTACAACTCCATGAATTATACCTCAAAAGGTATAATAGATGCAGCTTGCGGCGGAGCATTCAGAAGAAGAAGAGCAGAAGAAGCAAGACAGCTGATAGAGGATCTTGCTAGATGCAACATGAGACCTCCTTCTGAATCCTCAGGGAGCAGCAGCAGAGCTAAAGGAAATGGAATGATTGAGCTGAACAAGATAAGTTCGCTATGGAGGCTGCCGATGCTTCTGACACGGCTGATGTAAAAGAATGCACTCTGCAAATGAGATAGTATAAAGGAAAAGCACAGAGCAAATAATGCCGAGGGGCGCGCCAAGAGGTTTCATGCAAAGGGAGGCGCTAACTATTTGAACGAAAGCAGAGAGCATATCATTTCGCTTCAACCCCAACCTACCAACCCATTATACCTCAGCATTATGAACCATGAGAATTTCTCTTACGCCGAGGTTGACAACACGTCCCAAGATATGGCAAATTTTCCGCAGTGGTATGCTCCACCAAGGTCTCAGCAAAACAGCTGAACAGGAGAGGGCAGAAATGAATATCGGATCGTGCGGCCTAACTTTTGAAGACCGGATGTTAACACGGAAAATGAAAGTCGCCAATCCATATCCAAAAGTCATCGTTTCAAACATCACCTCGCCTTCAATGGTCTCATCACGCCTTCCTCGTAAACTCACTGACATACGTAGCAATCAGCTCCCACCCCAGTAACAATGACTAAAGATGTTTTTCCTGTGCTGGACACGAAGAAAATCCAAAAGATCGCGCATGGCAAAGGCAACTCAGAAGTGGGAAAAAGAATTAGAGAAGGAAAAGTCATGAAAGATGAAGGCAACAAGGGAAGGCTTCAGAAAATGCCAATGGAGTCACTGAGAAAGAAAGGAAGAAGGAGCAGCAACAACAAGAAGAAAGAAGCAAGAAGAAAGCTCCAGAACTCGGCGTCAGCCCCATTCCCTGCAGATCGCAGTGCTGGGCGACAGAGGAGCAAGCCATAAGGTTTTTGAAAACTTTCAGAAGTTGAAGATAAGCATGCCATCTCTTCATGTATGGTAACTCAAATGCCACTTTATGCCAAATTTCTGAAGGAAATTCTAAGCAAGAAGAGAGAAGATTTTATGGCAGGGAAGGAGAGTGAATCGAACGCCACTCAGAGTGCAAAGTTGATAAAAAGAATTTACCGTAGAAGATGAAAGACCCGTGAAGTTTCACACCTTGCACCATTGAGGATTTGAAATTGAAAAGGTTTCAGGACTCTGCCGTGATAAACTTAATGCCATTATCCGTTGCAAGGAAATTAAGCCTGTGGGAGGTTACTCCCACTATCGTTACTCTTAAATGGCATAGGAACAATGGCGAAACTCGAAGGAGTCAGCTTGAAGACGTACTGCTGGCAGGTGGGGAATTTGTTTTTCCTGTCGACTTTATCATCATGGACATTGAAGAAGATTCATAAGTTCTCCTCTCGCTGCTGTGGAAGGCTATCTTAGCAACCTGAGCTGCTTTAACAGATATGCAAAGAGTTCTCACTTCTCGTGGTTGGAGAAGAAGTACTCTACTAATCCTCCAAAGTTTGAATAACTTAGACACAGATAGGAAGATTACAAGTTAGTAGATGATGTCTATCTCAACAACTCTGATTGTTATTACGATTGTAATGCTCAACTCCCTATCAATGAAAATATATTAATTTCCCAAAGATTCAAGGTAAAGTTAATTTTGATTTTCCGCACATCGCTTTGTACCTACCTAAAAGGTATTGAGTCTTAAACAAAACAAGATGGAAAATGGAGTATTAATAATGAAGAAAGGAATTTCATCAAGATAATTCAAAGTGCAAAGGGCTAGTTTTAAAGAGTTGCTAAGTCATCCAAGTATATGCATTGGAGCTACCAAAGAGTAAGCCGCTGATTATCTCTCGTAGACTCATGATGCCAAGAACGTAAGTCGCTAAAATTTTCATGAACTATCAGAGTCATCGCTGGGTCCCATGATGAATTAAAGGGTATCACCCCGCTGAATATGCATGCACAAAATACCGCTAGAGGAAAATGCAAACCATCTCGTTGAACATCAGCAAAGATCAACCGCACGGCGAAAGAAGTAGTCATAAGGGAAGTGCTCAAATGGTTGAATGCCGGTTTTATATATTAATCTCGCATACCTCCCTGCTAGCCTACCCATGTGGTTCCAAAGAAAGGTGGGTTCACCGTGATCCGAAATGAAAAATGAGTTAATTCCAACAAGAACGGTACAGATGGTATATGTATCTGGTTTATCAGCTGAACACATCAACTGTGCCTTCCCATTGCCTTCATTGATCAAATGTTGACAAAGCTACAGGATACCCTCATTTTTGTTTCCTGATGGGGTATTCTACTTATAATCGTGATTGCTATTGCACTCCGAGGACCTCGTGAGAAAACCACATTCACATAGCCCTTATGGCACCTTTGCCTTCGTGGTAAGGATGCCATTTGGATTGTGCAATGCCCCCGCTACTTTTCGTATGGGCAGAAGGATATCCATGTTCTATTTGGTCGAGGAGGTTATGGAGATTTTATGGATGACTTCACAGTATATGGATCTAGTTTTGAGCATTGTCTAAACAACCTGGAAACAGTGCTTCAAAGATGCAAGGACAAACAGCTAGCCTTAAACTGGGAAAAGTGCCATTTTATGGTAACAAAAGGTATTGTTCTTGGTCATAAAATTTCTCATTTACGGACTAGAAGTGGGCCAATCAAAGGTTTCAGCCATCAAGACTTTGCAATCACCCACAATGAAAAGGGATAAGTGAGTTTCGCATGCCGGATTCTAAAGGAGATTCATCAAAGACTTCTCAAAAAATAGCCGCATCATTTCCTCTGCACACTGAGAAAGACACAAAAAGTTTAATTTCGATGACTTAAGGTACCAAAGAAATCAAGATCAGATTAGTTCAAGCACCGATCATGGCTGCACCGTATCGGATCAGGATCGGGGCCATGTGACGCCAATGATTTCGCAATGGGAGCCAGATAAAAGAAAAGAAAAGATTATTCAGAGCCATATATCATGCAGCGTAATCCTTCAATGAAGCCCAAGAAAACTATGACGTCTAATCATTGAAAAGGAGATGCTGTATAGTTAAGCCAGAGAAATTCAGCCATACATTTTGGGATCCTATATTATCATTCCGCTAATCGAATGAAAGAAAATTACATCCTGGGATGACCCACTATTTAAAAGGGTGTCGACATGATTATAAGAAGATGTAAAGCAGAGTGAACAATGCAAGATTGTGAACTGAATGCCATGCATCACCATATGGGGACATTTTTCCGGAGAGTTAAACAAATTTCACAAGAGACTGCGTCGAATGGGTCAAATTATATGATGCCAAAGATTGGAAATATCAAGAAGAGAAATGAAATGCCCCTACAAGGCATATTACGTGCAATTTTTGATGTAATGGGGATAGATTTTATGGGACCCTTCCCACCATCATTTGGAAACTTGTATATATTGCTAGCAGTGGATTATGTTTCCAAATGGGTGGAAGCAATAGCTTGTCCGAGGAATGACGCTAACATAGTTATGAGTTTCTTGCAAAAGAACATTTTGAGCAGATTCTAACACCTGTGACTAAATATCGCGATCTTTCGGGAGCTTCACTTCAAACAAAATATTTGCAAAACTCATGAGCAGTATGGGGATCGTGACATATAATAGCCTAGCTTATCACCCCGTGCACTAATGGGATGCTGCAATTTCCAATAGGGAGATTAAAAGGATCGTGAAAAGACTTGTAAGTTCAAGCAGAAAGATCAGTCTTCCAAACTCACGATGCACTTCGCCATGTGACCGCATTCAAATCTCCCATCGATGTCCCCATACAAAGTGGTCTTTGGCAAACCATGTCACCCTCTGAACCCTAGAATACAAAGCCATGTGGGCCACTTCATGTGCTGAACTTCGATTTCAAAATTGCAAAGGAACAGAGATTTCAATTGAAACTACCTTTAGAGGAACTGAGAAACGAAGCTCAAGATAATGCTAGAACATACAAGGATCCGGACAACAAAAAAAAAAAAAAAATGTGTGGCACTGATCAGCGACTCGAGGAAAGAGTCTCGTATGTAGGATCAAGTTCGCTATTTAACCCAGCATTAAGATTATTTCCAAGGAAGCTGAAACCAAATGGAGCGGACCACATGGTTAGTGGTGGTTGGCACTTTACCTTGGAGCAAGAACACCGTGACTGATGCTGGGGAAGACCAAGTTAATGATCAAAGACTGATACTTCATCTCTTAGGAGAAAACAAAAAGAAGAACTTCAAATGCAATTTGAGAGAGAGAAATTGCTTAAAAAACAAATAGTCCAAACTTAAGGACTCAAACAAAAACTATGGAAAGAACTCCTATATAAATTTTTGCTTCTTATATAGACTTTGAAATTTTTTAATTACTCGTTTTGAATTTTTTTGAAGTTCTAGTCATGATTTGTTGTGAGTTGCAGGTTAGTATTTGACTCAATTTTAATCCTTTTTGAAATTGTTACAAGATGCCGAAGTGCAGGTTTAATGGCTCAGGAGAAGGAACAAACCTGTGATCTGCCTTAACACTTCCACACGGTGAGCGAGTCGACTTGAAAAGGGAGTACCTTCTCCTACATAAATTCGTGGAAAATTGAAGAGTAATCACATGTTTCTGAATTGCCAGGAAAACGATTTAATGGATACAAGAACGCAAATTAATAAGGAAAGAAAAGCCGTATGATCATCACCCTAGTGTATGTATCAAGTCGCAACAGATTTTATGTCGCGATTACGTAAAATATAGGTCGAACTTCTAGTAAGTAATCAAGGAAGAACAAGGGCATGTGGTCTTAATTGAAAAGTTGCGTCGCGATGCAAATTGAGGTCGCGCGACAACTTAATCCATGTCATGAAACTACTTGTCACCAAAAGGGGGGTAGAAATGCTAGATGTCGCAACCTGATGATAAATTGTCCTCCCACAGTCTCATGCAGGTCGCGACAAAACAACATTAAGTCGCGCGAAGCATAAGAGAAAAGTGTGCCAACTGGGCAACTTTTAAATTTGCCCTAAATTTAATGACGCACACACTGCGCCGACATTTAAGTCGCGATGCCACAATAAACGGCGTAATAAAGGAGTCCACAAGAAAGATCGAATTGCAATTGTCGAGAACTCCTCCACCACCATCCCCTTCCTTGAAGCAACACAACTCTTCATCTTCGCCGCTTCCTCCGGTTTTCAATTCGCAAAAACCCTAGATCAAAAATCTTCCTAAAAATATTCCTGGCTTTCAAACACGGACCGCCAACTCCGTCCTGCAAATCCAGCCGAGCATCATGGAAGAATATACTCAACCCGAAGGAGAAGTTCGTCAGAACCAACCGGGGAGAACCTGCCGTCGGAACAACCAGAAGTTCAACCGCCAGCCAATAGAGAAAAAGGAAAAGACAAGCAACAAGAGAGGAAGACGACTCAGATCAAGAAGCTTTCTCCATATGGAAGGAAGCAATATGCCGGGTAAGGGGTTTGTCGGAGAAAGAGTTTCAGCAAACCCATATCCCTTTCAAAGAATCCACAGAACAAAGAGGTTGGGGAAACTCCTGCAAGCATCAAAAGTCCGGATACGCAAAGAAGAGTTCGAGTATTCCTACTCCAACCCGGGTGGGGAGAAAGGATAACTCGTTTATGTCGAGTCAGGGTGCCGTGATGGAGCCGGAAACCATCAATGGTAAATGTATGGATTTCCAGGCAGAAGCATTAGTTCAAATACAAGAAGATAGTAGACAACCTTAACCGTGAGAAGATTGCAAGAAAGCTGATGTACTGTAAAGCGAAATGGGTCAAGGAAGGAGAGCAAAAGACCATAAAATGTGGAGATTTGACAATAAGAGGCAAAGGTATGGTTTTATTTCCCGCCTCTTCGTTATGGTTCCGACCAAGCTGTTCTGCACGGTAAGGAACAAGAATCATTCTCTATGCCATGTCGAAGGGGTACAAGCTTACCGCCGGGAGCAAGAATTGAAAACTCAATAATGAGATACCATGAAGGGAATAAAGGGTTTGATCCTCACCCAACAACTATCACAAGGCTATGTCAGGGTTATGTGAAGGGAACTTGGGAAGAAGAAGAAGAGGCTTCCAAGGTTTCACTCACTAACCCCCGACGGAGTAAGCAAGGGGCCTAGGGAATCAAAGGAAAAAGGGGTTTTTAATAGCAAGATGCAAGAGAAGAAAATGAGAATGCAAGATAATAGGCAGGACACCCTTCGTCGCGCAGATCAAGAAGAAGAAGATCCAGAAGCACATCCAGAAGGGAACACCTTTATGTTTGCAAAGGACAGAGAACAAGATGATAGAAGCTCTATAAATTTTTCAAATCTTAAAGAATGCCAAATTTTGAAACGTTTTGTTTGTATATCATTTTGAAAGGGCATAGGATGCCTTCATTGTAATTATATTTTATGAAATGTAAATGTTTGTGGGCCTACCATTTGAAAATGCTTCTGCGCAAATCGAAAACCTAAAGAGAAATAACTTAAAGAAAATGTTTTGATAAGATAATTGAAAAAGTCAGAGTAAATCGGGCTCCGGTTCGGAGCCGCCAACCGGGTCGAGACAGGGATTTGGGTCGTGACACTTTTGAAAAAGAAAATATAATAAAATGTAAAATAAAAAGAATTAAACTGGTGTCCCCGGGGTTTCGGTTTGGACTTGCCAATCGGGTCGGGCCGGGCTCGGGGGTCGCTACACTTTAGTGGTATCAAAGCCTAGGTTTAGGCGTTTCGGGGCCCTAAACGATTTTGAAAATGGTATTTGACATACATTGCATTTGCATAAAAAGGGATGATATGACTCTGACGCGAATCTTGTGGATCTTAATAGGTAATCATGGATGGTTCAGGTACCTATAGGGTCGAGGGTGACTCGGGAAATCGTCCTGGTAGCCTTGCTAGTGTGGTAGGTGGACAGGCATCTCATGCTCCACCAACGAATGAACCGGAACAAGTAGTAGGAGGTACTATGGGTATCCTCCAACAGTTAGCTCAGGCCTTACAAAGAGCCGGGCAACCAACTGCAATTACTCCACAGCAATCAGCCATTGAAAGAATTGCAAGGTACCAACCGGTAGATTTTCTGGGAAAGAAAGAGGATGAGCCTTCTATGGCGGAAAATTGGCTTGAGAGAACCGAGTGAATGTTTGTGCAAATGCATTGCATAGCTGAAGAGAAATTGGAATGTGCGACCATTAACAAGCAAGATGAGGCTTATCGCTGGTGGGTTTCCGCGGACTGTGACCGCACCACCGCAGAGAGTTACATGGAGGTTCTTCTCGATGAGTTCAAGAAGATATGTGGGTCGTGATCTATTTAAACAATATGCGACGAGAGTTTCATAATTTGAAACAAAGGCAATCAAGTGTGACCGAGTATTTGAGAGAATTTACACGGTTGAGCAAGTATGCTCCCGAGATGCTAGTGAGCAAAGAAGAGAAGTGCCGTAAGTTCGAAGACGGCCTAATGGACCACATTCGGGCCCATGTCACAGGATTTTGCCATGATGATTTCTCCAAAATCACAACATGTGCTCTAAATGTGGAACGAGTAAAGAAAGAGAAAATGAAAGAAAAGATAGAAGACAGGGAAAGAAAAATCTCGGTCAGTCAAGTGCTCATCAACAACAAAGTAAGAGGTTCAAGGGACCAGTGGCCCAAGGCGCCTTACAACTCAGTCACCTGCAGAGAGAGACTATTCTACTCGTGTCAGCGCTTGCAGTGCACAAGGAGGTGCCTCTAGAGGACAAGACGTTCCTCGTTGTTCCCATTATGGAAGAAAGCATAAGGGAGATTGTTGGAGATTGACTAGTGCTTGCTTGGGTTGTGGATCCATGGAGCACAAAATATGAGAGTGTACTCGAGCACGTTCTTTCATAGCGCCCCAAGGTCAACCCATTCATATGTGTGTACTGACATACCCAACTTGGGAAATTTACCGAGGAGTGAAACCGAGTATGACATCTTGGTGACGAACCCGCTCGGACATAGTGTTATTGTGAATAAAGTATATAGAGATTGTCCTATCAGAATAAGAGAATGTGAATTTCTGGGAGACTTGATAGAGTTATCCTTCAGAGAATTTGATGTGATATTGGGGATGGACCGGTTGTCCCGACACCGAGTGATAGTCCATTGTAGAATGAAAAGAGTTACCTTAAGGACACCGAATGATGATGAGGTTATTTTCATCGGCAAGAGGTCGAATCATCTCTCTAATGGCCATCCGCAATCGCGAGAAAATGTTCGGAAGGATGTGAAGCCTACTCGCTTATGTGATTGATACCAAGCCTAGTGTATCCGAGCATTCCTACCGTTAGTGACTTTCCGGATGTGTTTTCGGAAGAGTTACCAGTGTGATCGCCCACAGCAGAGAGATTGAGCTTTCCGCACGAACATGCTACCAAAGCTGCCACGACCCAGATCCAGCTTCACCATAACGCTCCACTAAATGCGTTGAAGTGCAGTTCTGCAAATTGCAAGAACTCAAGTAGAAAAAGGGTTTATTCACCAAGTGTATCACCATGGGGAGCTCCTGTGCTTTTGTTAAGAAGAAAGATGGTACACTTCGTTATGTATTGATTATAGACAATGGAAGTTGGATCGAAAGAATAAATAATTAAGCATTCACACTGATGATTTGTTCGACCATTAATCAAAGGTGCAAGTATCTTTTCGGGGTGATCGACTTATGAACCGTATCATCGCTGAAAATTAAAGATGCCGTATGCATAAGACGGCGCTAGAACGCGATATGGACATTATGAGTTCCTTGTAATGCCGTTTGGTTTGAAAAATGCTCCAGCGGCTTTCATGGACCTAATGAATCATGTTTTCCGACCGTATTTGGATCAGTTTGTCGTAGTGCTCATAGACGACATTCTTATGTATTCAAAAGATCGGGAAAATCATGACACACACCTTCGGGTAGTGTTAGAGACTTTGAGAAAAGAGCACGAAGCAACCGAGCAAGTGTGAGTTCGGTTAGATGAAGTGTCCTTTCTTAAGCACATTGTATCAAAAGAAGGAATCTGAGTGGATCCAAAGAAAATAGAAGTGGTTGTCGAATGGAAACCACCAAGAAATGTTACAGAAATTCGTAGTTTCTTGGGACTAGCAGGTTACTACAGAAGATTTGTTAAGGGGTTTTCTATGATTGCAGCCCCGATGACGAGATTGCTCCAGAAAAATGTAAAGTTTGAATGGAGTGAAAAATGTCAAAGAAGTTTTGAAAAGCTAAAAGCATTCTTAACCAAGGCTCCGGTGCTAACTCAGCCGACCTTTTGTAAAGAATATGTAATCTTTAGTGATGGTTCACTAAATGGACTTGGATGTGTCCTAATGCAAGAGGGTAAAGTGGTAGCCTATGCTTCAAGACAATTGAAGCCACATGAAAAAAACTACCCCATGCATGATTTGAATTGGCCGCAATCAGATTTTATGGAAAATTTGGAGACATTATTTGTATGGAGAAAAGTGTTTCATTTACACCGATCATAAGAGTCTTAAGTATTTGCCCTCACAACGAGAGCTTAACTTGAGACAACGGAGATGGATGGAATTGATAAAAGATTATGACTGTGTGATTGATTATCACCCGGGAAAGGCCAATGTAGTGGTCGATGCTTCGAAAGGCCAATGCCCATTTCATTATCGACGATGGCATGCAGAGGCAGTAATTGATAGCGAGACCGAATTTGTTGAATCAAGTGCTAGAGGCACAAAAGAAAGATGAGAAAATTTCTGCCATAATAAAACAGATTGGAGATGGTAAGGAAACCAAGTTTGAAGTAAAGGAAGATAGATCCTTGTATTATAAGACAGGGTATGCGTACCCAATGATTATGAATTAAAGAAAGCCATACTTGATGAGGCACATAATGGATCTTTTGCTATCCATCCCGGTAGCACAAAGATGTATCAAGATTTGAAAATGTCATTTTGGTGGTCCGGAATGAAAAGAGACGTATCAGAGTTTGTAACCAAGTGTTTGGTGTGTCAAGAGTAAAGCCAGAGCATCAAGTTCCTTCGGATTATTGTAGCCTACCGTATCACCGAGTGGAAATGGGACCGAATAACCATGGATTTTGTGGTCAGTTACCATTGACAGGAGAAAGCTGTGACTCAATATGGGTCGAGGACTCTACTGACTTCAAGTCATCTCACTTCATACCAGTGAGAACCGACTATTCGCTTGATAAGCCAGCGTAGTCGTATGGTATCAAGGAAATAGGTTTGGTTGCATGGGAATCCTATATCCATTATTTCAGACCAAGATCCGAGGTTTACTTCGAGATTTTGGGAAAATTTGTAAGAGGCCATGGGCACTTGACTGAATTTCAGTACATCGTTCCACCCGCAGACGGATGGACAATTAGAGAGAGTGATCCAGATTCTGGAAGATATGTTATGAGTCAGGCGACCGACCGTGAGGGTAGTTTGGATCAACATCTTGGCTGAATTCTGTGTACAACAACGCTTCCAATCAAGTATTGAATGCTCTTACGAGGCTCTATATGGAAGAAATGTAGAACACCATTGTGTTGACTGACTGAGTGAAAGAAAAGTGATTGGCCCTAATTCTATACAAGAGACTCAAGAAAAGTTAAAATGATTAGAGAGAGATTTAGTGGCCATCGATGCATGTGGTCATATGTCGACATGAAGAGAAAAGATATTCGATATGAGGTCGGTGAAAAAGTGTTTTTAAAAGTATCGCCTTGGAAGAAGGTGATGAGATTCGGGAAAAAGGGCAAGTTGAGCCCTAGATTTATTGGCCCATATGAGGTAATTGAAAAGTGGGTCCAGCATGCATCGCTTTGGCATTAATTCGAATCGAAAAGATCCATAATGTTTCATGTGTCCATGTTACGGAGGTACCGATCGACCCGTCACATGGGGTCTCTTCGAGACAATTGAGTCGAGACCGCATTTGACATAGGCGAAGAAGAGCCAATAGAGATCTGCCCAGTAGCGAAAGAACTACTAACAAGAAGATTCCATTAGTCAAAGTGTCAGGAGAAACCACAAGACCGAAGAAGCCACTTAGAAAGTACAACTACGCGGTAGCAGTATTCGCAATCAGTTAACTATGTAAACTCGAGGACGAAATTTTAAGTGGGGGAGAGTTGTAACACCTAAAATACTCTAGGAATTTTATAATAATTTTATTATATTCTGGAGTATGAACTGAACAACCTGGTTTTTCCTCGGAATGATGAACTGATAAATTGAGAAATGTAAATTGAAAGTGTGAGCATATGATTGAATATTATATACTAAAATGAGAAAGTGATCGAACCCGGAAATAAACCCAAGTGAAAAAGGGCAAATGCGAAAATTTCTAAAATGAGGACCTAAGGGTCAAATGATAGCTTAAATGCTAAAGTGAAATAAAGAGTTAGAATGCCAAAAATGGAAAATGGGATTAATCAAGGTGGGCCAAACAAGGCCTTATGAAGATTTAGTGACTTAAGACCAAAAAGTGGAAAATGAGAAACAGTATGAGTGGAAGGCCAAACATGGCCTACACTTAAGAGGATATTAAAAGACCAAAAGTGGTCAAAAGGAGCTCATTTTAGCATTCTGCTGAGAAGAAGAGAGGAAAAAGGAGAAAGAGCTAGGGTTTGCAAGAGATCAAGTTTTGGATGGGTTTGCTTCCCATTTCTTGCTCCTAAGAGATCAAGCAACCTACAAGAAGAGATTTAAAGAGGCTAAGGTAAGAAAATCAAACCCTAACCTCATATTTTTGTGATTTTCGATTTGGGGAAAAAGCCCTAACTTGGGTAAAGGGATTTCTTCTTGATCCAACCCACTTTTGGAGTTGTTTAAGATGGATTCCATGGTGGGATGTGAGATCTATGAGTTTAGATAAAGAAATGTTGATTTTCAGGGGAGAAAATGGTGGAAACCGCCATTTGGCGGGCAAACAGAGTCGCTTCGTGATCGGTACCACGACTACCCATGGTGCATTTTGGTACAGAATAGAAGTGGTACCGGTACCACTCAAAGTGGTACCAGTACCTGAAGACATTTTTGGTACAGAAGAGAGTGGTACTCAAAGTGGCACCTATCTTTAATCGATAGCAAGGAGGAACTGTACCGCATCGGGCCAAAGTGGTACCGGTACCACTACCAGCTGCCTTGTTTTTGCATATTTTGCACCGTTAAGTCCCGTATTCATGCACCGATTGTTAGGGACCCTAAGAAATGATTAATGGGGGTTCAAATAAGGATAGAACTAAGTGAAAAATGATACCGGCACTACGCCGAGGCGGCCGGTCACTTCCGGGCAAACTTAGTGTCTTAACCCAAGACTGTTAACGAAAATAAACTTGTAATTCACTAAAATTGTTTAGCAATTATTTATCCACTAAGAGTGGCGTGATTGTTATTAACTAGG